>JAVKPL010015993.1:0-13436 GCA_032173675.1 Gastrolobium villosum
AATGCAGATATTTTATCTATAATTTATTCTCAAAACGACATTGTTTTATTATTAAAATCTTAAAAAATTATAAATATAAAGATTATTATAATCCTGAAATAAATTAAAATTTTAAAAACTTCATGATTTTTGCCACAAAATGACATTGTATTGGCTTACTGTAGATAACATATCTGTAGTAACTGCAGAAAAAATGAACCCATTTTTTTTTTTTTACAAACTTGCAAATTATACAATGTTTGACCATTCAGACTTAACTCAAGAGTGTTTTACCGGTGAAATATAAGTATAGTTTGTAAATAAATTTTTTGTAAATATAACTTTTCCCATTTATAAAATAATTTAAATTTGAACTTAGGAATAATTATTGTTAGTTAAAATTTGTAAACCTCTTTATATTCTTATTATAAATAAAGTGCCGGAAGGAGTGTGGTAAAGAAAATATAATATAGGGTTTTATTAATCTCCTTCCACATAAGATAGTTATCTTATGTGGTCGAGAAAAAAATGAGTGGATCCCACCATTACATGAAAAAAGAAAAAAGTGGGGTGCGAAAATCAAAGTGAGAGAAAATAAGATAAATTATTTCACGTGAAAGGAAAATAATATTTCTCTATAATAAAATATTACTGAACTTAACTCAGATTAGATAAAATAGGATAAATTATGCTTACCAAAAAAAAAATAGGATCAATTATTATCTCAATTTTTTCTTCATTTTTCTCCCTTTATTTTCTGATTGAGTGCCTAACAATACTGGTGTGAACCAATTTAACACGATGGATTAGTTTCTATTAAAATTGGTGAGTCGACTTTTTAGAAAAGAAATATAAAAAATATAATTATTAATCTACTTTTATTTGATAGTTTAATTTTTTTTATTGAATTAAGTTCAAGTTTTTAAATTGAATTAATTTTTTATATGATAGTGAACGTACGTAACCAAGTGATCAGAGTTCCATCATTGTCGTCATTCATTCTTTTAATAATCTTGTTATAAATATTTTAAAATTTCTTAACTTAAATCCATTCATCTAAGACCGGAAGCGGGAAAAAACGAAGAAAGAAAGGAAAGTGGAATAGCATATGATGCTATAATATTATAGTGATATCAGAATTTTTTAACATGCTCCAGAACCATGGTAGTCCTTTAACTCAAAATTTGATATCTGTATTTAATTTTTATTTTCTCTCTCTTCAACTTTTTCTCTCATCTCAATTTCACCTAATTTTTTGAACTCCTGGCCCACAATAACTTCACTTATTAGTATCGTGTAGCCGCGCTATTGAAGTTTTTTTTTATAACATGGCTATCGAAGTTTTATGAAGTAACAAATGAAAAAACAAACTTCCAAGCTAGAATGCACCGACACCTAAAAAATTTCGGACACGTGTCTGACACGGACACGTTCCGACACGCTCGGACATGCGTCCGACACGTGGTCAACATTTGGGGACAAGCGGTCAATTCTCCGACACGTTTTTCCGACACGTAGTCAACTTTTTAGGACACGTGGTTAACGTTCGGACACGTTTTTTTTTTTTAAATCTTAAATTTTTTTATTTTTATTTATAAACAATCTTAATTTTATTTTGTTAAGTAAATATAAAAGAAATAATTTATAAAATGATTTTTTTTTTATGAAATTTGAAACAAAATACAAAAAATTAGTTATATTTATATTTATTTTATGAAATTTAAATATTTGATTGATTATATGACTTATTATGAACTCTTATATATATTAAATATAATTATATTATATATATTAAAAATTTTATTTAATATCAAAACGTGTACCAACGTGTCGAAATATGACATTTTTTAGAATTAACGTGTCAACGTGTCGTATCGTATCGTGTCCCGTATCTCGTGTCCGTATCTGTGCATCATAGCTTCCAAGATTGTTTTAGTTAAGTACACTCGGGCTAGATTTGTTTCATATAGCCCAAAAAGTGAAATTATGGCCTTTGGTAACAAGCCCTCTCAACCCTGAAGTGGACAAAAGTTGCCTGTAAGATTTTATTTTATTTAAAAAAAAAAAACTGATCATATGAGATCATTCATAAGTTATAAATTATGTATCTACAAAATTAATGTTATCTTAATTATGTACCGCAGAAAAATTGATTTAATTTATAGTTAGAGATGTCATTTTCTGAACCTAAAGTCCCGTATCAATATCATTATATTTTTGTTTGATCTTTTATTGGATAATAATATGTTATTTATTATTTTTTATATTAAAATATTTGAATTTTTTCTCATTTTTTTAATATATTTGAGTATATTTATAACTTTTTAATATAAATTATAAATTTGCATATAAGTACCGTGTAATGCGGTTGAACCAGTGACCCATTGACTCAGTACCTCGACCGGGTCAATGACCGAGCCGGTTTTAATAACATTGATTAAAAGAATAACTAAAATAATATTATCTTATTATTCAAAATTATCAAAATAATAATTTTATTTAAAATAAATAATTTTATAGGTTTTATTATTCTCTTTTACATAAGATAATTATCTTATGTTATAGAGAGAAAAATAGGTAGATTCCACCATTAAAAGAAAAAAGAAAAAGAAAAAGATGAGGTACGAAAACCGAAATGAGATAAAATAAGAGATGATATCTTATCTAAAAGGAGAATAATATTTCCCTAATTTTATATAGGTCGGCCTAAACTTATAGGCCATATACTAAAAAAGCTTATGATCTATTTTCTAAATAGATTTTTTTTTAAAGGCTACGTCTGTTCTGTTTTATTATCTATAAAAGATCAAATCTTAACCTAATATAAGCTCATCCATAAATTGCTATAGACAACCCTAACCCATTTACTATCTATGAATATGTCAGAAAAGTAATCCCAATATTTATAAACCTAAAACCTGTAGAAGGCGCTCCTTGAGCCACTAATTTCTGTAGTTATAGATATTTAAGTGATCCATTAATCTATGATACATCTAGTCCATTCATTTATAAATTAAATTGGTCCCCTTGAATGACAATATATGATTTTGACTGGATTGAGAAAATTACAGTTTTTATTATGTACGAAGTCGTTGTAATTGGTTGTGGGGTCTACCAGTTATATTTAGAAAAAGAATTGTTTATCTTTAGATCTCCAATGTGACATTTGTCCGTTATTCTGGTAGGTAGGAGTGAAGAAAGTTAGGGCGATAACGAAGGCCCGATAGTGGGATTCAGGGTTTATTTTTTTAAAAATAATTTAAATTTGAACTCATGAGTAATTATTGTTATTTAAATTTGTTAAGTCTCCCCTTAATATAAACAAAATGCTTGTAAAGAGTGTGGTAAAGAGAATATAATAAAATATGTTAACGTTAGATAAAGCAGCGTAAATTATTATATCTCTATTTATTTTGTGAGTGAGTGCCTAACAATACTGGTGTGACCCAATTTAACACGATGGATTAGTTTTTATTAAAATTGGTGAGTCGACTTTTTAGAAAATAATATAAAATATATAATTATTAATCTACTTTTATTTGATAGTTTAAATTTTTTGATTGAATTAAGTTCAAGTTTTTAAATTGAATTAATTTTTTATATGATATTGAACATACTTAACCAAGTGATCAGAGTTCCATAATTGTCGTCATTCATTCTTTTAATAATCTTGTCATAAATATTTTAAAATTTCTTAACCTAAATCCATTCATCTAAGACCGGAAGGGGAAAAAAACGAAGAAAGAAAGGAAAGTGGAGTAGCATGCTGCTAGAATATTATAGTGCTATCGTACGGCCGCTGAGACACGTGGCTGTCGGAGTTTTAAGAAATGTGAAAGGATTTTATAAGAGTTATGTTGTAGGAAAAATGATTGTGTTATGTTATAGAGATTCGTTTTGCGTGCCGGAATTTTTTTTTTGCTGCGGGCCCCACAAAATGATGTGTGTGTAGGAAATTTTTTGTGGTCATGTTAAATGATAGATGATAAACCCAATAACAAATGAAGAGACTAATTTCCAAGATTGTTTTAGTTAAGTACACTTGGGCTTTTCACCAAAAAAAAAAGAGTACACTTGGGCTAGATCTGTTTCATGTAGCCCAAAAAGTGAAATTATTGCCTTTGTTAACAAGCCCTCTAAACTGAAGTGGACAAAAGAAAGGGCCTATAAGATTTTATTTTATTTTTAAAAAAAACTGATCATATGAGATCATTCATAATAACAAAATAAAATGTTATTACCTGTGATTTTAATATATATTGGTTTTTAATTTTTAATATAATTCCTTAATTCAGCTATATCATTTCTTCGGGATCATGCCTCGAGAAATAGAGTGATGTCATATAAGCCTTAAAAAATAGTGAGAATTTTGACAGAATTCAAAAGTGATTTTGGATGAAATAAAAATTAGTCAGTGGTTCAAAAAAAAAAAAAAATCATACCACAACATTAAAAAAAATGTCTAGCATATTTTTAAGAAATATTCTTGTAAACTCCTAATCTTGGCATGGATGGGATATGTGGAATATGTGGGTAAACTCCAAATTAATTGAAATTGAAAACATTCCTGGAAGAAGAAATCCATGGACTGCATTGTATGTTGGCCAAAACCTGACCCATTTCAATTTACAAACATATTGGTATCTAGGGGTGTAAATGGGCCAGGCTATTCGTTAGAGGTCTCTGGCCCGACCTACTTTTAGCCTGATCTGGCTCAGCCTACTTACAAAATGAGACAAGCTTGGGCTAATTATAAAGTCTCCTTTAAAATCATGCCACAGTCCTATTTTGTAAAGCCTGGCCTATGTTAGCCTATATTTTTAAATAATTTTTTTTAATAAAATTTATTTTATATAATAGAGTTTAGGACTGCAATCTTTTCTTCCTTTTTGCTACTTTTGGTCCACATAAGCTGCGCTGTTGTTTGTTCTCCATCTCCAACCTGTTGGGTCCGTGACTTTTATTAAAGTCATGGGAGTTAGGACCCATGGTTTTGAAATTTCAAAAAGCAAAAGAAAATAAAGAAAGAAAGGGAGCGTGAGAGAGAGATAACAAAATAAGAACGAAAAGAAAGAAAAAAAAAAAAAAGAGAGAAAGAGAGACCAAGAAAGAAGCGTCGTGCAGAGGAGAAGTCGTGCAGAGGAGAAGAAGAAGGGAAGAGGCTCCGGTGCGGTGCGGTGCAGTGATACTTCATCGGTATAAGCTCAAATCTTAGGGGAGTGTTCGTGGTGTGTAGTAGCTCATACTCACCGGTCATTTTGTGGTTTGAAGCTCTCTAGAGCACAGATCTGATTTCTCCTTTTTAGAGTTTATTTGGTGACATTTCTCTTTACTCTTTCTCTTGATTTCTATCTTGTTGATGATGTTGTAGGATTTCTCTAAATATTGAAAGAATATCTGCAATATGTCTTTTGGCAGGCCAGAGGCCAAGCCAAGCTTCCCGTTTTTAAAAAAAGGCCATGCTCAAGCCAATATCTTAACTTATGGCAAGCTGAGAGACTGGGTCAGACTTAAAATATTCTATATGACCTAACCTATTTATGCTAAAGCCTGACTTCCCCGGCCCATTTACACCTCTTTGGTATCCAACAATATTATACTTTCTCCAATCCTTTTTATATGTTTACTGCTTTACCCACTAAGACCGTAAGAAAGAATATTTAAAATTACAAATTAGATATACATAATTAGTTGAAGTAGAATTTAAAATGTATATTTACCAAAAAAAAACAAGATTTTAAAATGTATAAATTAAAATAATACATATAATGAAGACAAAAAAATGTGTAATTATTTTAAAATAATCTAAATTTAAGAAAAACATGTCCTTTCTTTAAAAGTGAGTGGACTAAAAAATTTAGTCACTTTAAAAAATATACTTTAATTTAATGTATTAGAGTAAATAATTTATTATTTATACTCCAACATACTTATAAATTTCTTAAATTTTGCAGAATTATGACTAATATTAGATAAAAATAAATAAAAGGGGCCATTTGTTAGGGGGGAAAGCCTAATCTCCCATTTTAATTAAACTTATTATAAATAGATGGATACAAGAAAAACAATAGTTTCAACAATTATGTAAGAATTAAATTTAAAGTAACATACAAGTCCAATATTTTTTAATGCAAAAATCTCCTGAATGTGAGGACTAAAGTGAGATGATAAGATTATTCAATAGAAAATACAAACAATTAAAACAACTGTAAATAACTTAAACACAACTTGTATAAAAAAAAAGAGGTATTTACAAAAGCATAATTCTATCCGAAATTACCCATATTACTAGAAAACTCCGATTTAAGAAGTATAAGGGGGCATTTGTTACGGAATTTTTTTTCGTTCCCCAGGAAAGTATAGTCAGACAAATAACAAACCCATGTTTGGCAAAGCAAAAAAGAAAAAAATCCGGATTAAAAATGTTTCCCGAAAAATCATATCATGTGCAATTTTTTGTACAATGTGCATAAGTGAAATCTCATAAATTTGATGGATCATTTTGTTGCCTGAGGAAGTAGAAATTGAGGCATGAAGTTATTGACAAAATTAACCTTCATGAAAACAATATGTCAACCAAACAGATTGATACAAGTTTAAAGTGGGGTTATTTTTGTAAAATAACTTCACATTCCTCTTAATATTTCATAACCAACCAAACACACTCGGTAAAATTAACCATAAATTTTCGAAAAAAATTTAGCATACCAAACATCTTTTACTAACATTCTATACCAAATATATTTCACATTATATTCCAGTAATAATTATTTCCTGAATTTAAAAAAATTTCTCTTCTATCAAACGTCCCCCGAAGAGAAACATATTAATCAAATTTGAAGATGATCCAAGTAGATATAACTCTTTATTCTCATTATCCAAAACAAGACAAGACTTTTGGTGTCCTCTGTTTTTAGTTACATAATTTGATCAGTGGTGAAAATCTAAAATCAAATATGCTCAAGGTTTCAGTTCGATTCAATAATGAAATAATCAAGTAATGAAACTAATTATGAATCAATAATGTGTGCAACTGGCTATATTATTCTATTAAATTATTTCAAAATAGCATCAAATAGGGTAGTTTTTTTTTTTTTTTTTTTTGGGGGGGGGGGGGGGGGTGTTTTCCCTTATTACTATATTAGTTTTTCAAAAATCAATTTAAAAGATCATCATATTCATCTTTATGGAGAATAAAAATAATGATGCAAAAAGATAAATTTCATGATTATTTATATTTTTAGGGACTAATTTAGTAATAAGAATTTTCAAAAGACTAATATGGCATTGATTTGTTTTTAAAATAATAACTAAATAACATTTTATAATTTGGAAGACCAACTAAAAATTTACTTAAAGTAACTATTATATATGTACAATATTAAAATAAAGAAGAGAAGTTAAGTAAAGGTGTACCCCACTACCTCCAAGCTCTTTTTATTTTATTTTTATAAATATTTTTTACTAATTTTGTTCGAGGTGAGTTCAGAATTAATGCTTTAATTTTTTTTCTAAAATTGATACTGATATTGCGAATATTCGAACACATATTCTACTCATATATGCTCAGCTCCTATTAGTGGCGGATCCAAGAATTTATACAATGGGGCAAAAATAAAATATATTGTAAATATGCAGTTTAGTACTTTAGTAGTAATTTAGTAGTATAACACTCATGTCCTTTATAGTATCTAGATAGGGTTTTATAAGAGTTATATCGTAGGAAAAGTTATTGTGTTATGTTATAGAGATTCGTTTTGCGTGCCAGAGTTTTTTTTTCCTTCAAAATTTGTGGGTCCCACAAAAAATTATGTGTGTAGGAAAGTTGTTGTGGTTATGTTAAATGATAGATCTAAATTCCATGTAGATAATATTATCTAATAATCATTGTAGGCAGATTGTAACTTTGTTTTCTTTTGGAAAGGGTCAAGGTCTACAAAAACGACTTAGAAAAAGGGGTGAGAGTAAGACGGACACAGTTCATTTAATTTAATTTGTAGTGTAGTAGGATAGAGAAAGGGCGAGGGTGCTCGTTAAATAATTAAAGGGTAATATTTTTCTTATGTTGATGGAGATAACCTATCTTATGCTGGTGAAATAAAATAATAAGAGGGACCCACAAATGATTGAAGAAGACAAAAATAAAAGTGGACCCACCTATGTCATGTGTGTAGAAAAATGGATTATCTCATGTTGAATGAGATAAATATAACACATAATTACATGCTAGGAACATTGACCAAAATACCACATTTTGTCAAATTTTTTACCTAAATACCACGCGAACAATATTTTTACCAGACTGACACGTGTCATAATTCGCTACTACTAATAGCGAATTTCATGTCCAATAATTTCGTGACACGTGGTTATATTGCAGACGAAATTCGCTACACAGTGTAGCGAATTATGACACGTCAGATTTTTCCTGAGAAAGTGTGACACGTGTCAAAAAATCATTTGCGAACATAATTCGCTATACAGTGTAGCGAATTACTACCTGTTTGTCACGTGTCATTTTTGCTGAATGTGCATTCTGACGTGGCATAATTCGCTACACTGTGTAGCATATTTCGCTACTCAGTGTAGCGAATTATGCCACGTGGCATTATGGGAAAATTTATTGTTGGCGTGGCAGTCTGATAATTTTTTTGGCCAAACGTGACAAAATGGTCACTGTTCCTAAATGTTAAGTGCCTTCCTCAAAATGTTTTCTTTTTGAGCCCCTCTTCCTCCCTTTATCTTAAGCTATAAAGTTGAAAGGTTGGGAGCAGAGGCTAATGGAGGTATGTGAGGAGGGGCAAGTGTCCACCCTTAAAATATGACGTAAAAATATAAAAATATCTTTCTTTTAAAATTCAAGCTATTCCAATTTAATTTTGGGATGGAATATTATAACAATTAATTAGGGTTACTACCAATACTACTACCAATTAATTTCACCGTTAGATCGATTATGTTGATCCAACGATTATATTTATTCTCATCTTTGTATGGTTATGATTCTCCATATTTAATACTTTATATTTATTTTCATCTTTGTATGGTTATGATTTATCATATTTAATGCTTTTACATTAAATATGAGGATCATAACCATACAAAGATAGAAATAAATATAATCATTGGATCAACATACTCGATCTAACGGTGAAATTGATTGGTAGTAACCCTAGTTGATTGTTACGATATCTTGACCCTTTAATTTTTCTTCTTCTATTTTATTTTCCCATGAGAATTTTTTTTCTCCTCCACCTTCATTATCCAAACCTAACAGTAGAGAGCTCTGTTCCACACTCAGTCAGCCGACAGCTGCTCGCAAGTCGCGTTGCAGACCAGACCTAAATCTATATGTATCTGAACTTGTTGAGTGCCCACCATTTGTTAATTTTCTGGATCTGGTTGGGAGAGTGATACAAAAGAGTTCACTCCTTTAAACCCTAGCTATCCAGTGCGGTGGGTAAACCTATAACTATTATTCTTCTCATCACTTGCTCTTCCTCAAAATTTCTTACTTCATATTTATTTCTCTTTCCCATTCAATGTTTGTTGATTTATACTTACTAGGAGTTGACACAATTATATATTTTGGGTAAAGTGTGTGTCATTTTAAAGGATGTAAAGTTATGTCATTTTAAGATAGAGAAAAAGATAGATAAAGGAGGAGAGAGTTGATAAAAAAAATAAAGGTGTGGGTCCCATATCTTTGTGAGAGTGAAAGGATATAAATTGTGTCATTTAAAAGGACAAACATTTTTCCCGTATATTTTACCCCTCAAGTTTTAGGGGGAGGAGACACGGAGGTCACCCGTAGCTCTCATGTAAATCTATCACTAATTTTTATACGGCAATTGAATTGCTATTATTTTAGGGTTTTATAAGAGTTAGGTTGTAGAAAAAGTGATTGTGTAATATTATAGAAATTCATTTTACGTGCCATAATTTTCTTTTCTTTTTTAAAAAGTATGAACCCCACAAAATATTAAGTATGTAGGAAAATTTGTTGTGTCATGTTAAATAACAAATGCAAATCCCATTATTTTATGATTGCAATTTTTTTTTATCATGACATTCAGTCAATCTCTGTGTTGGTCTTGCTAGGTACCTATGTACGTCTAATTTTGTAGACCAGAGGATTTTACTCGAAAAGGCAGAATTTTTTATACGATAGAATACTTAATTCGAGTGTATAATATTATTCTTTTATTAAAAAGTAATTGTTCATTAATATATTAAGACTTTATTGATTTGATTATTTAAATATAATACATTAAATTTATACAAGAATCTCTTCTTAAATTAGAAACCGGCGAATAGAGTTCCATCCACCGGTTTGTTTGTTTCCTGTTGGCCTTACCTTAACGCGGAATCCAATCGACACCACCCTCACTATTATTATGATTTAAAAAATCAATTAACTTTAAATAATAAATTATTTTAAATACGAAATAAATTAATCAAAATATACAGTTAGCTTTCTATGTCAGTGCATAATTATACTCACGTGAGTAAGAATGTGATTTCATAATAATCGCCGTAGTTATTATTTTCTGTTTCAATACATCCTGTTATTAATTAATTTTACCACTGTGAAAGTTAATTGATGTGAAATATTCCCTGTAACAGGAGAACCTAACATCAAACATTAATTTCTTCAATTAGAGGGACTAAAAATATTCCAAAGAAGGTGAAAAAACAAAAAGGACTTTATATTTTCTTTTTGTAGAGAACGATACATCATTCAAAAAGTTAACTCAAAGAGTAGGAACCTTATAAACTTTATCATATAAGAATCTTGAAATACATTACCCCAAAAATTAGCTCAAAGGGTGAGAGTGCCCAAGACTTTATAAACTCCATATTAGTTATTCATCCAATTAATGTGAGACTATATATCTCAACAATTTTCTTAACGTGACTGATAATCTAAGATGGTTGGTATCGAATCATTTAATGAGTCAATTAACCTCAATCGCCTGGGACCATCACAATGGGAGACGCTGATGCTTCGCCATCCCATTCTGGATTTTAGCTTGTTAAAAAAGAAAAAGCAAGGAAAATCTTGTAATTACATAAGTAACAGATATCTCGTTTAACATGAGATAAACTCATTTTACTACACTCACACACACATATATATATATATATATATATAGGAAAGAGGAGAGAGAGAATTGAGGAAAGAAAAAGAATATAAATAGGTCCCATCACCTCAATATGTGTGTGTAGAAAAATTATTTTATCTCATGTTTAATGAGAAAATAATTTCCCCAAGTAATACAGTTATTTAATCTATAAATTGTAAGTGTGCATAAACAAAATTGAATTGTAGAAATTGTTAAAAATCACTCCAACTCAAAATCTTAAGATATTTGATGATGTCCTTTTTAATGATTTATATTATTCTATAACACACTTCCTTACGTAAGAGCTCTTTGAGATTGAAATAGAGATATTGCAAGGCCCTTTTTTATTTTATTTTATTTTACCTTATACTTATTTAATTCCACAAGTGGAGGGCGGTGGAGATCGAATTCGTGATCACTTAAGCTCTGATACCATATAAAAAATGACATCAACCCAAAATCTTAAGGATTTGAGTTGAATTAGTTCTTTACATCAATTCTTTAAACTTACTAAGTATTGTGTTTTTACAAACAATGAATAAGTTTAATAACATATCTTAACCTAAAATTTTAAGACATTAAATTTAAAAAATATTTTATTTATATTATATTTATTTAATTTATTATCAACCAAGGTAAAACTTCATTATACTCGAATATATATCTTAAAGATGCTAGCTTAGAATGAGATCTATCGGATCATGATAGTTAAAATTGAGATTTTACCTAAAATCGGAAGAAGGATAAAAAATCGTAAAATGTAAAATCTCAACGTAAAAAAAATTGTAAAACCGTTTGGAATTTTGATGAAATTGTTTTAACTAAAAAAAAAATCGTAAAATCATAAAATCGCATATTTAAATCGAGATTTTAACTACCGGACATCTTATATGCATATCATTATCCTCTTTTAAATATTTTTTGTTCATACTTTTTCTTCTTTTCAATAAGTAGAGCAGGCATATGGAGCATTTGTACGTATTATAACCTATAATGCTGAGGACATTACTAGCAGTGTGTTCAATGAAGTTTTAGTTCCAAAAACATACTTAAGCGTGAAGCTACACTTTATCATTATAAACTAAATGATTCTCCGTAGCTTGTTTGTGTGATTTTGGCAATTCAAAAGCAATTTGTAGCAATGTGATTTTTGAAAGTAAGAGAGATAATTTGACTTGAAAACCCGCAAATCATTGCTGTAAGCTACTTTTATGCTCACCAAATGATGGTGCTCTTTCTTTCCTTAATCAAACCAATATTATATCATTATGTGTCCAACCAAACTTTGAATTCCTTGCCCTTGAATCAATTTTGATTACGAAGCGGACAGATAAACTAACTTCTAAGGATAAAAGCAAAGTTAAATTTTTTAGCAAAAAACAAGAACAAAGCAATATTAGTTTCGCAATAATAATTATAAGGTTTATCATATATCATTTAACATGACAACAAAAAATTTCCTACACACAACATTTTGTGGCGCTCGCAGCACAAAAAAAAAAAAAAAACTCCAGCACGTAAAACGAATCTCTATAACATAACACAATCACTTTTCCTACAACATAACTCTTATAAAACCCATAATTATAAGAACCCCCAACACATTATGTCGCTTCAATTGCACAAACCTTAGTGTTTGAGAAACATAATAATGTCGCATTAGGAAGAAATTTTGTAGATTATAAAACAAAATTTACATAGTGTGTAAGAATCATATTAGTAGGACCAACTTTACTAGGATCTTATCTCTATCAGCCATGGAACTTTCAAAGGAGATTTCAATCTCCTCTCTCCATATATATGCTCTTTATTTCCGTGAGGGAAGATTGAAAAACTCTTGGATAGCAATAAAGCAAAGAAAAGATGATAAAGAAGTCATTGATAGGATTGTAGAGGCAACCAAATTCAATGCAAAAACCTACCAAAGGACAAGGAAAGTAAAGTTCGTAGGGGAATTTCTCTTTCTTGTGCAAGAGAGTATATTTGAATAAAGAAAAGCATGTTGGGGCCCCTTAATTATCAAAGCATGCACATGGAGGATTCTTATGCCAGGTGAAAGGAAGCTCCAAGCTTCCTCCAACATGGATATATGTGGATGGAACTTTTTCAAAAGCTATAACAAAAACCATCTCAGATTTTGAAAGTTCAAATGATCATGGACCCAACCTGTCTTCATGCTACATCTTCAACACTTATACCTAATCAATGAGCTGACTTCATATACAAAAATAAAATTGAAAAAATGTGTGTACATCATTAAATTCATGTTCTCCTTTTTTTTTATAACAAATTGTGCTTAATAAGCAATACGAAAATCTAAAATCTAATAAA
>JAVKPL010015994.1:0-13440 GCA_032173675.1 Gastrolobium villosum
GCATTTTGCTAGTAGACAATTTGAAGCTCTATTAGCCAAATATGGAGTTAAGCATAGAGTCTCTACTGCCTACCATCCACAAACCAGTGGACAAGTAGAAGTTACAAATAGAGAAGTGAAAAGAATTCTTGAAAAAGTGGTAAATCCTTCTCGGAAAGATTGGTCCTTGAAACTAGATGATTCCCTATGGGCTTATAGGACAGCTTAAAGAACAAATTTAGGTTGTTCCCCTTATAAGTTGATATTTGGTAAAAATTGTCACTTACCTCTAGAGCTGGAATGTAAAGCATATTGGGCTACTACTCAACTGAATGTTGATGCTACTGCCTCAGGGGAAAAGAGAGTTCTCCAGCTGAATGAAATGGATGAATTCAGATTAAATGCTTATGAAAATGCTAAGTTATACAAGGAACAGATGAAGAGATGGCATGATAAGCAAATCTTAGATAGGCAGTTTGCTGTGGGGCAACAAGTGTTGCTTTTTAATTCTAGATTGAAATTTTTCCCAGGAAAATTGAAGTCTAGATGGTCTGGTCCATTCAAGGTTACCAGAGTCCATTTGCATGGTGCAGTGGAAATTTCAAATGAGAAAGATGGGACCAAATTCACTGTAAATGGTCAGAGACTAAAAAATTATTTGGGGGAAGGAATTGAAAAAGCTAAAATTTCAATATCCCTCTCTGACCCTCCCACCATTTAAGCCCCTTTTTGGTTTCTATTGTGTATATACATGTTGCTATTTTATTTTTATTTTATTTGTTCAAAAAAAAAAAAACTTTTTCTGATCAACTTTTCTTTTGCTGTTTTGACAGGTGTTTCAGAACTGAGTTTGGGGGTTGTTGACATTACTGGTGACATATACTCCTACTCTATTCTTTTTATTGTTTTTCTACTAGCCTTTTTAATATTTTAGATAAGCTCCATGGTTCGAAAGAATCTAAGGAGTGGGGATCCTATGACTCCAAGTCTAAACATCCCCCAAATGATCCAGAAAGTCACTTGATTACATCCTTCACCTCTGCACACACAATGCAGAGGTTTGAAGAGATAATGAGATTGAGAGAACCAATCCCTGATAAGGGATTTGAGGGTCATAACTCTTACCCTTCATATGTATATGAAGTGGTACGCACTCAAAAGTGGGAGCAATTTTACTTACACCCCCAGAATGTTGCCAACATCACTGTCATTCAAGAATTTTATGCCGAGATTGTTGCAAAAACACAATCTGAGGTAGTTTGTAGGGGGGTAAGGGTAGCTTTTGGACCCAAAGCTATAAGAGAATTTTATTCTCTTCCATCAAAGCCTGGTGATGAATTTCATATTTTGCGAAAGAAAACTGATCGTACCTTCCTTCAAGAAGTCTTGCTCACCATTGCAGTCCCAGGGACGCAGTGGGATATTATTAAGGATAACCATACAATCCACAAAAAATATTTGGTGGAGAAGGCTCAAGTATGGTATCATTTTATCAGAGCAAGACTTCTCCCTACAACCCATGTCCATCTGGTGACTAAGGAAAGGGCCATTCTGTTGTGGTGTCTACTGACTGGAAAGAAAGTAGATGTTGCACCACTTATTCATAAAGGCATTGGAATATGTGCCTCCCATAAAAAGGGGAAGTTGTGGTTCCCAAGTTTCATTTCTGGATTGTGCAAAGAAAAAGGTGTTACTGATGACACCGGTGATAAAATGATGGGTATTAAGGAAATGATCAACCTTGTGTGCATTTCCAAATTAAAAAAGGGGATTGTATCCAATCTTGAAAAAGAATTTGTTAAGGAGGTTCTGCCTGATGTTCCTCAACCCTCCCCTTCTTTGTCAAAAAAAGGAAAATCTGTGCTTAGGGAAGAGCCTGAGTGCAGTAACAAGAAAAAGAAAAAAAGATATTCTGGAATAGGGTCTTCCACACAATTTTCTGAGCCACCATCTCCTCCTCCCCCTGTTTCTGAGAAAGATTTTGAAGCCAGCCCCAAGGTTGACTATACTTGTCCAGGTTGGCTTCACAATGATCTGACTTGGATGTACACACTGTTGAAGGAGCTAAGGGAAGATCATGACCATACTAATATATTGTTCAAGAAAACCTATGAACAATTTTTTGGTGTGTTAAATGATCAAGTGAGGTTTTATAAGTATATAGATGATCGTGACAGAATGATGAATGAATTTTTTCAAAGCACTTTTGTTAATTTCCCCTCCATGCCCATTTTTCCTCTTCATCTTACTTTTCCTCCAGTGTCTATCTATGCTGATCCTCAGGTACAAGAATTTTTTCACACCAGAGCTGCATCTCAGGGTCGACCCTCTGCTCCACCTGCTGCAGATCAGCCTGATGTCCAACCTGAGAAAACTCCTTCTGCCAGAAAAGGAGGAAAATCACAGCCAAGGAGTCAACCGATCATTGAGGAAGAAGAAGAGACTGAGGAAGAAGAGAACACCCCAACCCCATCTGCTTCAGAAGAGTCTGAACAATCTGAGTCTGAAGACTCGGATTACATGGAGGATTAGGCCAGAAATTCTTCTGGCCCCAGGTTCTTTATTTTGAATTGTCATACAATTTTGATACCTGGTGGGCAGTAAGACAGTGAGGACACTGTCCATTTCAAGTTTGGGGGTGAAGAAAGTTTCTGTGAATAATTGATTTGCTGTTTTTAGTTTAGTTTAGTTGCTGTTTTTTTATTCTTGATTTGCTGTTTGGTTGACTGATAGCCAAGGATATTGTGAATGAGGAGTGTATGATGTTGGGTAGTATTTGATTTGTTTCATAATGAGTTAGCTGAGTTTTAAAGGAGAAAAGAATTCAGGCAGTTGTGTGAGTGTAGAATGTCATGAGTTTTTTTTTCTGGCTGTTGTGATAATGGCCATGAGAGATTGAGAAATTCTGTTGATTGATGCAAAGTGTGAATTTAAACAATAGGCATGTGAGATGGTGATTTGTCCAACACTGTGAGATTTTGAGCCTACATACTCGAATTTGTTTTAATGACAGGTTTACATTGGGGTAGTGAGGCAGAACTTGCTCTGATGCTTAGTTGAAGAAGTGTAGCACTTGTTTAAGCTTAAAATGATGAGGGCATTTTTTTCTGTTGTTGTGAAACCACTTCTAAACCAAAAAGCCATCCTTAAAACATCATCCATTGAAAGTCCCATTTTGAGCCTTTAACCTTTTCTTCTCACACATCCACAAATTACCCTACTCCACTATCTACCACACCCCTTGGTTACAATGGAATCAGGAAAAAGAGAAGAGTTTTTGTTGGCTGCAAGATAAAATATATATATATATATATATATATATATATATATATAAAAGAGGAAATAAAAAGTGTTGAAACAATATTTTGAGGGTCTGAGAAATCTTTAATGAAAAAAAATCCAGCCCTCACATAAAAAAAAAAAGAAGGAAAAGAGAAAAAGAAAAAAAATAGCTGTCAAAATAGCAGCCATTGAGTTGTTTGGGTTATGCTTCATGGTTTAGTCTCATTTCCTTTGTAGCTGAGTTAGCCATTTCCCCACAAGAATTATCCACCCTTACCTCAGCCAAATTACAACCTATGCAAGACCCTTTGATTTGGCTTAGTCTGTGTGTCACTTGGGAGACATGAGCATCTTATCAAGCCTATGCTAGAACTTGACCAGTGTTGGATTGAGAGAAACAGAACCCTTGAGCATCAAGTAAATACTTTTGTGATTAAGTGAGGGTGTGAAAGGTTGCCATCTCTGTGCCGAAAAAAAAATACTACATGCTGTGTTAAAATTGATTGTTTTTCAAAGATATATCTTGTCATTATTATACAGCCTTTTGAGATATTCATGCATTTGAAATTCACTCACTGTGGTTGAGAATTTTGATGAATAAAAATGATCACCAAGCTGACTGATTGTGAATGATCAAGCTACTGGATTGAGTACACTCCTCTGTTCTTTGGTCTTTTGTTATTATGATCCGCTGAAAATGTTGAAAAAGTGAGCATTGAACTGCTGTTGGGAATTAGTTTAGATGGTTGTTGATTTTAAGTAGCAATGAGTGATGTGATTCTTCTGTTAGTAGAGAGTGTTTATTCTGATGCTGATTTTTAATTTTTCTGTTACTTGAGGACAAGCAACAATGTAAGTTTGGGGGTGTGATAAGTTCATGATTTATGACTTAGAACATGTGTGTTGATATTAAAATGGCAATTAAATGGATATCTTTTATTAAACAAACCCAAAATTTTACATAAAAATGAAAGATTCTGATTTTAAATGCTAATGGGCTGATTGTGTATTGTGGCAGGCCCAAATTATTATCTCTGTTCAAAGAAAAAGAAAGAAAGAAAAAAAGACAAGGCATGGTTGAACTTTTGAAGAACAAGTGAAGTAAAAGCCCAAAAAGGAATTGAAAGAAAAGTGGTGGGCTGTGTACTTGTCTCTAAAGCCCAGATAAACCGAGTCCAGAAGAAGCAAAGGGCTGTGCGTTTTGTAGCCCAAAAAGAAAAGAAAAAAAGGGGATCCGGTCCACAAGGAGTGAGACGCACTGCTAAGTCTCATGAACCCTAGCTCTTTCTCTCCATTGCTCGTACCCTAAACCGCAGCAGCTCCTTACCCTTTCTCTCCCACAACCACAGCTCTCCACTGAACCCATTCTTCTTAACCATCCGTAAAAAGCCCTTGTTCTAGTAACCGGTTCACTTGACCATCGTTCTAGAAGCTCATCTCTAACAGAATAGTGACGTGGAGGTCAGTACAAATCGTGGAAAGAGAAGTTGTTGAATCCCGTGTGAAATCGTGGAGCTAAAAGTTGGTTGAAGGACCTACAGCAAGGAAGCAATACGTGGAGGCTGCAAGGAGAGGGCCCACAGCTTGTGCATGTGCGAGGAAGGTGCTATAAATAGAAGAAGAGCAGTGAATGTGAGGGGATCCTTTTTCTTCATCCATCTGATTTCTGTATTTATCACTTCCTGAGTTTTTTCACTTACGTTTCAGTTTGTTCTTTTCTTTTACTCTCTGTATTGAATACTGTTGGTGCAGCAGTGAGGTCGTCCGGTTGTTAGGACTCTTGCTGCACCTTTGATTTCTGCATTTTTCGTTTTTATTTGAACATTTAGTTGTAGTGTTTAGCTTAACCCTTATGGGTATGAGCTAATTTCATTAAGGTTGGGTGTAGGTACCCGAACCACAATCTGAATGTGTGTAAATCTCAGTTGCTTAAAATTGTTTTCATTTTGTTCAACGTTGTGTTAAATTTTACCTATCCTATTTTTGAGGCCTGATTATAGGATATTATTCCAGGATTTAGTCATTGAGAAATTACTAAAGCCAGAACTATGTTGGACACATGGACTTGAGGGTGAAAATTCTTAAGGGGTGTTACTCAGAGATGAGAACAGCCTCCATGATGTGTTGATTGGATTTAATGTTCATTCCTTCTTTTAGCACAGAGATGTGTGAATTGAAGGTAAATGATAATAATGTTTTTAAGAGATTAAAAGCAGCAAGAGAGAGTTCAACACGTGGGAATTGATTTTAAGAAACTGTTTTAGCACTCATTTGAAGGCTGTGGGGAAGGGGGACTGAACTCAACCTATTTTTCTTCACAAACGTTTCTATACCTTCAGCAGCATTTTCGATCACCATAACTTTCTTAATTCCTAGATATTAATTCCTTTATATAAAAAGAAAAATTGTTGGCATTTAAATCTGTTTCTGTTTATAACTAAATTCCCAAATCATGATCTTTAATTTGATTTTATTTCTAATGTGTGTGCTGATTTACAATCACTAATTAGTTAAGTTAGAAAATTTGCAAAAGATCCTTGAGGGAATGATATTTGGGACTCTTAAAAGCCCTATATTACTTGTTGTCGCGTATGCTTGCGCGTGTATTTGCACATTGTAGCAAAATACCAACAATACATATAAAAATATAAATACACTTTATAGTTTGCACGCATTAGAAAGGCTAAATTTGAATTTTTATAGCTTATGAAATTCTTAAATTTAATTTTTTTTTAGTATTTCTCATATAGATTTTGATCCTACCATTTTGGATCTTTATTGAATTCTACAATTTTATTTATTTATTTTTCACTAAGGATGGAAGAAAATCCTACCATGATGGTGATTTCAGTGAAGATGACACATAGTGTTGATATCTCTTTCCTTTATATATATATATGTGAGATATCTATTGATTCTGATGTAAGATTTAGAAGTCATATTCCTCATCTTATTCGTTGAATTCATGTAAGATTTAGAAGTCGTATTCCTAATCTTATTCGTTAAATTCATATAAATACATATATATATATATATATATATATATATGAGAGATATCTATTGATTCCGATGTAAGATTTAGAGGTCGTATTCCTCATCTTATTCGTTGAACTCCATATATATAATGGTAATTATTTATTTAAAAATAATAATTAATTAATTAATTGGTATAAATCAATAAACTATAACTGTTACATACTTACACGGACAGAATTCAATAGTTAAGATAGGGAGTAAGACTTATAAGTTTTATATCGATGTCAAAAGTAGGGGTGTTCATCAACCGAACCAAACCGATTCGAAACGTGGTAACCGAACCGAAAACCGAATAAATCAAAAACCGAAAAATAGAAAACTGATTTGGATTGGATTGTTTTTCGGATTGATTGATGAAAACTGATCCAATATATTAATTCTCCTCTACCTACTTGGGCCTTTCCCCAATCATATCCCAAATTTTTTTAAATCTAAGACCTATTAACCTATCAACTAAATCCAAGAAAAAATCTAGTCGCATCTCATCAACAAAGTTTTATTTGTGTAGAGCTTCATATCTCATTGTCAAATATATATATATATATATATATATATATATATATATATATATATTATTGTTTACTAATGCTTTTGTATTTCAAAAGAAATTATTTTTACAAAGTCAATATATACAAAAGATGTTATTTTTACAATAATTATAAAACAAATTTTAGGAATTTCAAAAAATCGAAAACCGATCCAATCCAAACCGAAAATAATTGGATTGGATTGGATAGGATCGGATTTGAAAAAAAAAATTCAAACCGGATGAATGATTACATGATCAAACCGAAGGGATTAGATCAGATGATTTTTTCTTCCAAAATCGATCCAATCCTGACCGCGAACACCCCTAGTCAAAATATATCTCCCCATAAGGCTGTTAAAAGAGCTAAGGGCCTTTGTCTGTCGTGTGTAGGCCTGCCCTGACTCGTTTATTTTCCTTGTTGGATACAGACTTTGACTTGTGTAAAATCTCATTTAATAAAACGGCCCTAGGCACTATTTCAGAAGTCTAGCCTTAGAGTCTATAAGGCTGATCTAGTA
This sequence comes from Gastrolobium villosum, assembly GCA_032173675.1. NCBI lineage: Eukaryota > Viridiplantae > Streptophyta > Magnoliopsida > Fabales > Fabaceae > Gastrolobium > Gastrolobium villosum. The sequence continues at coordinate 7,345 of JAVKPL010015994.1, forward strand.
TACTAACTCTTATTTTATATTTTTTATACTACTCATTTATATTATGATATTATAATCAGTGTTTTAAACCCCGGCCCACCCACGGGTTGACCCGGGTCAACCCTGACCCCTCCCCTCTGAGGGTTGGGATCACAAGTTGGACCCTATATGCATATCGACCCCTCTGACCCCCAAAACCCGGCCGGGTTTCAGTGACTCCCGAGTCAAAGAGGTCAAAGGAGGTCACTACATGTTATTTTTTAAAAAAAAAATCAAGAAACAACATCATTTTATTAAAAAAAATTAAAACAAAAATGCTTGCAAACCTAAATCTAATCATTCTCTTCTCTGCTAGCGACGTAGACATCTTCAATCTTCATCTCGCTGTCGTGAATCTTCAAGAAAAGGTAAGAATTTTACCCATTCAAATGAAATCCTCACGTACATCGATGGAAAACAAAATCTCATTTTTACTTCCTTTAAATTTTTCTTTGTCAGGGACCTTCCCAAAAGAGGCAGAACCGGGTCAGCATAATGACCCCATTAGAATATGAGTATTTTATTTTGGTATTTTGATACTTTAATTAGATTGTGTAATATTGACTTGTGATTGTAATTGGTAAATTATGTTAAGTATATTTTGAATCTATGATGATTGGTGGTTTGTTTTTTAATATTTTCATATAGGATATATATTTATATTTTTTAATATACAAATCTGGGTCGACGTAGTGACCCAATGACCCCTCGGTTAAACCCGTTACCCCTGATCTCGGCCGGGTCGATGGACGGGCCGAGTTTTTAAACACTGATTATAATTGAATGTTAAAAATAATCTGACTTGTTTTTGGTTTTTTGTTTTATGTAGGAGGAGGCAACATCGTGTTGGGAACTCGGTTCCCTCAACTCGGCTTAGAAGCCTTTCACGGAAGTCAATCAACAAGATCTTGGATCTCGGATCTCGGTAATCTTACCTCGGCCTGAACTTCACCAGGTCGGGAAGTGCAGCGGAAAAACAAAAATACTGGCTCACCATTCCAACAGAATATGCCAAGTCGGGTCTAGTGTAAACCATTGCGTACATCAAGCTTCCGACGGTGGATTGATATGGGATATTCAGCATCTTGTCTTTGTCTTCATCAAATCTCAGACATTGCTTCTGATTCAATTTTATGTGTCTGGTTAGGGGGGTGCTCACTATTTTGGCTTTGTCCATGCTGAATCTCTTCAAAATTTTCTCAATATACTTATCTTGATTTAGCCACAGTAGCTTCTTTTGTCTATCTCAGATAATATTGATTCCGATTATCTGCTTTGAAGGGTCGAGGTCCTTCATTGCGAAGGACGTGCTCAACGCCTTCTTTAAGGCGGCTATCCTCGATTTGTCTTTCCCTTCAATAAGCATGTCGTCAACATATAACAACAAAATAAAAAAATCTCCGGCCTCATACCTCTTCACAAATATGTAGTTGTCGGCCTCTGTCTTCTCAAACTTGTGATAAGTTATGAATGATTCAAATTTCTTGTACCACTGTCAAGGTACTTGCTTCAAGCCATAGAGGCTCTTCTTCAATCGACATACTAAGTCTTCTTGTTCTGGAGCTTGGAACCCCTCAAGTTGCTCCATATATATCTCTTCTTCTAAATTACCGTGAAGAAATGCCGTCTTCACGTCCATTTGTTCTACCTCGAGGTTCATCGAAGCCGCCATAGCTAACACGGTTTGGACCGATGTCATTTTCACCACATGAGAAAAGTTCTCCTCAAAGCCTACTCATTTTTTCTTCAATCATAGGTAAAGTTGATTTTGTTCAACGATATAATGCAGCCAAAATCAATGTATTATCGCAATGGATTTTGAAATTTATTTTTAAATACCTATTCAAACCTTATTATATAATTAAAAATATAGAAAATATTATAATAATATTTGGTTCTCAAATCAGTTCTGCTAGAGTGGTTTGGTTTATAAACCACTTTAGATAAAATTGTTTGGTTCATAAACTAGTAAAGAAAAATATGAATCTTTTAGTGCAATTCAATTCAATTCTTAAAATAGTTTAATTCTATTGGATTTTTTTGCACACACCACCTTTATTATGGAAATTTCGCAAGGGTAATGTGATATGTGCCCGTGCCAATGTGCTATTCATGAGATATGACCCTAAATGCAGCTAAAGTGTTAGTCTTATAAATCTACTGAGATGTTGTGGTGATTACACATTAGGTCACATTACTTACTAGAACAAAATATATAGCCATATGTTTGAATTTAAATTATGCTAATTATTTGAAAATCTTCTTAAACTAAATTTAATAAGTAAATCAATCACAAAATATGAACGAGTTGACATAAGCATTTAAACTTAATTTCTCATGGGAAAGAAATTTTCTTGTTCTGGGTTGATCACCACTGGCCCAATATGTTTGGGTTGGTCTATCAAGGCCTATAAAGGGATCATATCCCTACTTCCCCACCATAAATACATGGACTTCAAAGTAGAACATCATTCACCCCTACACAGTTCACTACACTCACATAGTGGAACATGTCCTCATGTACGCAGTGAGGTATATGCTCCTCTTCCGTACCAAAAGGGGAAGTAAATTATTATTTTCATGAGTTGTTACTATGCCAAAATATAAAGCCAGGTGCCTATTCATATCCCCTCTGAGTCTCATATGACATAACACTTCGAGGTATTTAGTAGAGGAATTTTTTTTTTTATCTCAGAAATAATTATTATTGGAATGTAACATGAAATATATTTTACTGCAATGTTAATAAAAAGCTATTTGACAGACCCATATTTTCTCAGAAAAAATGAAGTTAATTTTATTGAGTTTGTGTTTGGTTGGATATGAAATATTAGTGAGAATGTGAGGTTATTTTACCAAAATAACCTCACATTTACCTTTTGATTAAAAAATTCACATTCGCCTTTTTACCTTTTCCTCAATCATATCTACAAACCGTACAAGGTCATTTTTATCCACCTTTTCTTGTTTCAAACTTCTCTTCCCCATGCAGCTAACAATTCCACAAATTATATGGATTAATGATTTCACATTCCATACAAGATTTATCACATAAGACCATTTTCCCGGATACAAACGTAACCTAGGAAATTTTTCATTTTTCGCCTACCAAACGTGGTATACTATTTTCTCCGACTCAATTTTCCCGTTATTTCTAAAATAAACCGCATACCAAACGCACCCTTACGATGTTTCTCTTGGAGTTTGGTCCATAATTCTATTACTTTAAGCACCGACACATTGATATACATCATCTATTACAAGATACAGAGTAGAGTACGGTTAGCCCAATTGGCAACACATAATGAGTAGAGTAGGTAAAGAATACGTGTTCTATTCCACACAAATACATTTTTTTAGAGATGAGCGAGTGATTAATTCCAACGTATGGGATATGAAGTGATGACGCGAATGAGATAATTATGTTTGGTATAAAAAAAACACACGTGACAAAAGGCGAAAATGCAAAAAAAAAAAAATTATGTAAGATTCAATCTCAATTGACTTTTGCATGCAATTTCGTGTACAATAAGATAGCATATGGTGCGAATATAATATTATAATGATAGATTTATAGTTTATCTTAGCTATCATTGGCTGATAGATACTGCACCCGTTAAAGTACGTAGTGACGGGGTTGGGTTTTTAATCATAAAACCCTAAACCCTAGTAGCCGCTTCTTCTACTTCTAGAACCTTCTCTTCCATTTCAAAAATCCCACCCTCTCTTCCATTTTGTTCTGCTCCATTTTCTTTCCACTCTCTCTCTCTCTCTCTCTAACATCATGTACCGCTTTGCTTGTAGCCTTGCCTCCAAAGCTAGGTCAGTCCCCAATGCCTTTGTTCTTTTTGTTTGTTCCCTTGATTTCTATGATATGTGAAAGTTGAATTGTTCATCTGGGCCACACAGAAAATCTTTGAAAATGGATCAAAATTGATTTTTTTTTTAATTATAATCATTATTATTATATTGGGTGTTGTGTATTAGATCCCTACTTGTTGGTTGCTTATTTGTGGGTCATTTGTGCTTGATTATTTCATTATTTGGAATATCACACATGATTAGGATCATTGAAATTGTTCTGACTGTGAATTGATGTTTCTTTAATTTCAGCATTGCTAGGAGTAGTAGCCAACAGGTGAAATATCAATTCTATGGATGTCTCCTTTTTTTTTTCTATTGAATTTTTTTGGAGATTAGAAAGGGTAGACCCTTATTCTCTGTTATCTCTGGTTTCTTTTTTTCGTTGCATGCTATAGATTGGAAGTAGGTTGAGTTGGAGCAGAAACTATGCGGCCAAAGACATTAAATTTGGAGTGGATGCTCGGGCTCTGATGCTTAAGGGTGTTGAAGAGCTTGCTGATGCTGTTAAAGTAACCATGGGGCCTAAGGTGATTGAGCGGGTTGTTTATTTCCTTGTTGTGATTGCTATTATTTTTACATTATTGCTGGTAGTGTTGGATGGGGGAAGTTGTCGTTGGTAAGGGGAATGAGTTGGAAGAAATGACACTTTATATGTATGATTGCTGATCCCAGACGTTTATTAAGTCAATTCTCCCTTTTATAGCGGAAAAAAACCACTATTTGGCATAAGAATGAAAGATACTTAATGGGTGTTTGTTTTGAGTTTGTATAATCCCGTTATTCAATAGGCATTGTTTGTGATTGTTGATGTCTGTTTTAGGGGCGTAATGTGGTGATTGAGCAAAGTTTTGGTTCCCCTAAAGTAACCAAAGATGGAGTAACTGTTGCAAAGAGCATTGAATTCAAGGATAAAGTTAAGAATATTGGTGCCAGTCTTGTAAAGCAGGTTGCAAATGCTACCAATGATGTGGCTGGTGATGGTAAGATGATATGTCCAAAGAAGATTATACTTTATGGTCAAATCTTTGCCATTGGCTACTTTGTTATTCACATAATGCTAGACTGCATGGTTCTGTAATTGTTGAAAAGTTAGTTTGGCTTTATGTATGTTAGAAGACCACATACTGACATTCAGCATGTTGGTATTATGCACTTATTTTGGGTTAGCTATGTTACTGTGACAGAATAATGAGGGAGCATTTAAAATGTTATACAGGAACCACATGTGCTACAGTCCTTACACGAGCAATATTCACTGAAGGCTGCAAGTCAGTTGCAGCTGGAATGAATGCAATGGACCTGAGGCGTGGTATAACTATGGCTGTTGATGCTGTGGTGACAAACTTGAAAAGCAGAGCACGGATGATTAGCACATCAGAAGAAATAGCGCAGGTTTGTGGGTCAAACTTTGTCAGAGCTTCTCTTGCCTTATTGTAGGAGATGCTAGGAAGGACTCTCTGAGTTTTAACTTTTTATTTTTAAATTTACATTGATAGGTTGGGACAATATCTTCGAATGGGGAGAGAGAAATCGGTGAGTTAATTGCAAAAGCAATGGAGAAAGTTGGCAAAGAGGGAGTAATAACAATCGCGGTAAGTTTCCATCTGATGATCTTCTTAATACAATGTCCCCAGAAGCTTCCTCTGAAGTGTTCTTATCTTTCCTCTCTCCTTTTCTCACTTGATTCTAAATTCCATCTTGGCCATCCATTGTTGAGTCATTTTATGTCCTTTCCTTACATTATCCCTGATTCCGAGGATAGTCAGTGGTTTGAATATTATGCCTTGTATTTCTGTAATTACGAGACCTAATTATTGAATTGTTTCAGGATGGCAAAACTTTATATAATGAGTTGGAAGTTGTTGAAGGAATGAAGCTTGACAGGGGCTACATATCTCCTTATTTCATAACAAACCAGAAGAACCAAAAATGTGTATGTTCTCTCTTCATCACTCAAATTCACAACATTAGAATATTTTTAATAGGATTTTATGAAGTGCCTTGATCATGATTCATGAACCTTTCTCCTGCTTTTATAATTTATCATATTAAACCACAACCATGCCATTTCTTATGCCAATAGGAACTTGAGGATCCTCTCATTCTAATCCATGAGAAGAGAATCTCAAGTATAAATGCTGTGGTTAAAGTCTTGGAGTTGGCTTTGAAGGTGAGCAGTATCATACACTTTCTTTTGCTTTTCAGTTTTCAATA
>JAVKPL010015995.1:0-77500 GCA_032173675.1 Gastrolobium villosum
ATCGCGGCAGTCTAATGTAAGGAACCATTTGATTGCGTTTGTAAAATCTACTGGAAAGCTTCATGCCATTTGTCCTCTTCGAATGTTTTTTTTTTTCTCTCCGAAAATATTCTTTTAGACAGAGTAAGAAGACCAATGCTTCATCTTTATCTCCATAAAAGAGTGGCACTTCCATCTCGTTCTTTTCCTACATAGTCCAAGCTCTGATACCAATTTGTTAGGAGAAGAGTAAAAACACAGGATCTTTACGAAGGCAGAAGACCTACTTTTCATTCAAAACAAAGGATTTTAAAAATACAAAATAATTGTAACTCCGCAATAGTCACAATAAACTTCGTAATAATCAGAAACGTAAAAATATAAAAATTGAATTAAACCCACATAACTCTCATAACGTCAGAAACGTAAAAACATAAAAACTGAATTAAACCCACATAACTCTACATTAAAGTTTATTCAACAAAACTCCCCCGTAAACTTAAATGCTCCTGCTATCCTTCATGCCGATCAATTTATTGCAATTTTCCAGCAGTAACGTCGGTAGTGGTTTTGTGAAAATATTTTCGACTTGTTCTTGACTTGCCATATGTAATAACTCCACATTGCCTTGTGTCGACTCGTTCTCCTCCATCAAACTTCGAGAGATTTGCACCAGGTTCCATCGGAGTTGAAACATCAAGACTTCCCGCCTTTTGCTTGTATCATTTTGCAACAAGTCGCGCCTTGTACCGTTCTATGTCACCTTGAGCTTTCATCTTTCTCTTAAACACCCATTTCACACCAATGGGCTGACTTCCTTTCGGCAATTCCGCTAACTCCTTTGTGTTGCTGCGGTCAATTGCTTTAATCTCATCGTCCATGGCAGTTTGCCACAGCGACGCCTTGTCTTCTACGTCTACCTGCAAATATTTTTCTTGCGTGCTTCTCAAATTCAGCTTATACATGCGATTTCTCTCCATTTCAACTCGAGCGATCAAACGCCCTTGCTTATCTTTCGAGTGTAAAATCTGGTCTTTCATAAGTACCAAATAATCTTTCTCCATAAGTTGCCCTATACTCAACGTTGCTCTTGAGGTCTGGTACGTAATACACATCTCAAATTGACCCAACTAAGCCATCCTTTTGTAAGAAACAAATCGTACCTTGACCTTTGACCTCAACCTTCGACGCATCTCCAAACGACACATGTCCAGTTTCCACCTTTCGCATCTCTTTCAATAAGTGCTCATGCCCGCACATATGGTTACTTGCACCCGTGTCGAGGTACCACGCCATGTCATTGTCGGTGTTGCCTTCATTGTGTGCCATAATGAGAATACCTTCTTTCGCCTCATCTTCTGTGGCTAGGTTGGTTGTCTCTTCAACCTCTTTCTCATCTCGGCAATCTCTTGCGAAATGTCCGATCTTACCACAATTGTAACATTTATCCGAGTAGGAATCTTTTGCATAGTGACCATACTTGCCACACTTGTAGCACTCAATGTTGGAGTAATACGACTGACCGCCTCTTCCACGCCAGTTCTGTTGGCTTGACTGTTCTTTCTCCTCATTCTGACCTTCTTGACCACGACCTCTACCACCACGGCCATTTCCACGTCCCTCAGGGCCACGACCTCTACCTCGGAAGTTTTGAGAATAGAGGGTCTTCTCGTCCTTGATTGACACCTTGGTTTGAAGCGCTTGCTCAAGTGTCTCCTCCTCCTTCTTCTTCTTACGTTGTTCATGTGCCTCAAGGGAACCTGTGAGCTCTTCAACAGTGAGCGTTGCTAGATTCTTTGATTCTTCTATGGCACATACGACATTCTCGAAATTGTCGGTTAAAGACCTCAAGATCTTTTCCACCACTCTTGCATCGGGAAACGCTTCTACATTCCTGTTTAAATGGTTCACCACAGTTTGAACAAGCGTGATGAAGTCGTACACACCTTCCGTCTCCTTCATCTTCATTCCTTCCAACTCGCCGCGAAGGGTTTGAATTCGGACTTGCTTAACTCGGTTGGCTCCTCTATAGACATTTGCCAGAATGTCCCACGCTTACTTTGAAGTATCTACATTCGCTATCCTTCCAAAATCAGACTCGTCTGCTGCTCGGAAGAGCATGTACAACGCCGCCTTGTCCTTTGCACGTGTCTCTTTCAACACTCTGGTTTGAGCCGCCGTATACCCTGCGGTAGTTGCCGGTTCTACAAAGCCTTCCTGGACGATCTCCCAAGTTTCCTGGGAACTGAGAAGAGCCTTCATATGGATACTCCAATTCTCGTAATTCCCCTTTGTCAATTTAGGCAATGCCATATTACTCACGCTTTCCATAGCTCTGATACCAATTTGTTAGGAGAAGAGTAAAAACACAGGATTTTTAAGAAGGCATAAAAGAGTGGCACTTCCATCTCATTTTTTTCCTCCACAGCCCAAGCTCTAATACCAATTTGTTTGAATTGAATATCCACGCAGATGCAAGAGACAACCATACTTGTGTATCTACAAGAAAGACTTTTCTTTTATATTCTTGCTTTCTTGCTCTTTCTATTTTTCTCTTGTTTTCTCTTGATCTACATTTCATACAAACTATCAAAGGCTATTTATAAGCTATAAAAAAGACCAACATAACTCCACACATAACACCCTCATTATTTTATAACTGACATAACTGACTCATTAATACTCTAATTGACATAACTGACTCATTAACATTCTAACTGACATAACTGACTCATTAAATAAAAAATGGACATTTAAAATTTATCCCAACAAGGGAAACTACAGAGGGAGTCCTTCTCGGCAGCTGCGTTCCTAATTTCCAAGATATAGCTTTTTATGAAAATAGGGGGGTTGGCAGGTCTGCTGAACTGGTCTTATGGATTTCTTTATTTCTCCAATTCCATAAATACCTGACGGAGACAGTAAACACATCCTTGGAGACAGTAAACACATCCTGCCAGACTAGTGGCTGAGCATGTATCCAGCCTGAGGTCACATTCCTGCGATGCTCCAGCCTGAGGTCAAATTCCTGCTAATCCAGTCTTCCCTTGTTAGAGTTAGGAACTCACTTGGAATGTTACCTGAGAACCAAAACTCCAAACAGAAACCGCTTTTTTACAGTCGCGCAGAACATGCATCATGTCTTCAACCTTGTCTCGGCACACATGACAGTAAGGAGATCCTCCCCAAGAGCTGTTACATGTTTGGTCAGGATTCTACCATGAAGGATTAGCCAGATAAAGTGGCGGAGACGATGAGGACCTTGCCATTTCCATATGACTCCCCAGATGGGGTCCTTACTGCTACTGTCGAAACCCATTATGCTATTATAGGCATTCTTAACCATATTCCTAGAATTCAAGTTGGCCTTCCATACCAGCCGATCAACCTCACCTAAAGCTGAAGGAGGCATGACAGCTAAAATATGATTGACAACTTCGATGGGGAGCATTGTGAGGAGATGCTCTGAGTTCCAATCCCCAGAACCCAAATCCACCATGTCTGCTACTTTAGCCCCTAGATCAACAAGGGAGGGATTGGAGATACAATACTCACTGATGGTTGATTCTAGATGAGTCCATCAATTTGACCAGAACAGCACATCCCTACCATTTCCAGGTTTCCAATGCAAGCAGCCCAATCTTTTTTCCCAAATACGACTAAGTCCTTTCCATAGGGCCGAGTCATAAGGTTGGAAGGAGGAGGCCCTTCTAAGGTCATTCTTTCTACCATACTTACCAAGGAGCACATGAACCCAAAGTGCATTGCCATTATTAAGAATTTGCCAAGCAATTTTGAAGAGAAAAGCTTCGTTATGAGCCTTAAGGTTGTGGATACCGAGACCACCAGGCCACCCAGGCTTGCAAAGGTTGTCCCAAGCTATAAGATGGACCTTTTTCCTATCAATACAATCACCCCAAATGAAGGACCATTGAAGCTTTTCTATTTCGGCGCAGACCGAAATAAGGATAGAACCATGCTGCATATGATACGTTGGTATGGTACTAATGACTGACTTGGCTAGGGTGGATCTACCAACAAAGGAAAGAATATTTTTTTCCAGCCAGCAAGCCGACTTTTAACACGGAGCATGACAGAATTAAAATTCTATTTTCTACCTCTCCCATGATGCAGAATGGATCCCAAATACTTTCCCAGAGATTCAGCTGCTTTGAACCCGCTAGCTTGAGTAAGAGACTCTTTCACTTCAGGTGTTGTATTTTTCGAGAAGTATATCACAGTCTTCTCTATGCTCACAACTTGACCGGACATGTAACACCCCGTTGTTCACCGGTGTGTTATGACCAAATATGATATTAAGTGCAGTTACAATCACAGCCGTTCATTTATAAAAGATGGGTAAACTTTTTCCTTTTTAACATCGTTTTCTCCAATAAAATAACTGTGATCATAACCCAACACTTTATGCGGAATGATTAGTACCAAAGCCTAATACCATACACTCTTTTGTTTAGAGGTTGCCAAGTGGTTCCCATAAACCAACAAGGCTAAAACTCGTTCTATCCATTTTTATCACTAAATGACTTGACCATTTCATTTACTCCAACAATTTTAACCTATCAATGCTTCGCATTTTTTAGTATGTTATATATTTCTTTGTTAGCTACGAGTGGGTTCAAACCACGCTCAATTTGGAGTTCTGTAGCTCAAGTTATGCTAAATTTACTCGGCATAAGTTTATGCTGAAAACAGGCAGTGCGCGCTAAAACGATGTACCGGGCACTAAAACGCCCACACTTGACGCTAAAGCGCCCAACAGCAGAGAATTTGAGCTTCACAGGTGCGGCAGGGCGCTAAAACGTCCAACTTGGGCGTTTTAGCGCCGAGCAACAGAGAATTTTGGTCGACACAATGTAACAGGGCGCTAAAACGTCCCCCTTGGGTGTTTTAGCGCCGGACAACAGAGAGCTGCAGTAAGAGCAGGGCGCTAAAACGCTCACCTGGGTGTTTTAGCGCCCAAACAAGGAAAATCCCAATTCTTTTAGACTTCATGTATCTTTCATCGGGAATCAATCCTACACCTTTTACAACCTATTTGACAACATTATCACATCTATACCTCATCACTTAACTCTAGCACACCTTGGCCTCTCATCATACATGAGACAAAAATTCGGCAACACCTCCTTTGTATTTCCAATACTTCCCAATTTTGTCAATAGACTCAAGATCACAAGGTATATAAATTCAAAAGGGTGGCGCACATAAGGACCAATAATGCCTTAGGGCACTTACAACTCATCACAGTTTATCTTACATATACACTACTTATTAGGTTGCAATCATTAAGTTCAATTGCATGCATTGGTTAATAATACATAAAACAATTCTAAAGTAGGCCTAAAAACTCATCCATCATATTATACATGCCTTAATACAACATAGGTGGCCATGGACAATTCCCATGCTCACCCCAAAATGTACATATAATCATAGGCATCAAGTTTGAATAACTTAACATATATTCATGAATATACAAATGCATGGCAATATCCAATGCAACAAGTTCATCATCTAGGTGTGTCCATTTGAATCCTCTAACATGCTATGCCCTCCATATGCACCACATGCTCCACTCCTCCAGGCTCAGCCTAACCTGAAATGATGTCCCCAAACGCGGGGTGAGATATACAAATATATCTCAGTAAACCAAGGGTACTAGAGGATCACTCCACCCCATGGCTCACTCAATGTGCAACATATAACAAAGTATGACATGCCAGACATACAATATCACAACAACTGGGCACAATCCAAGAACATCCACAGCTGGATTACGTTTAAGGACCCCATCGTATAACTCCCGGAATCTTCATGGTGCCTCTCCCATGGTTGAGACGACTCCATGGCAAAATCCAACTGAAACTCCTCATGAGCCCTATCTAACGAAAATCCAACATTTGGACCATCCTGGTACCGCTCCCAGAGTCGGCCCCACGAAAAAACCCAATCGGAATCCCCAGCGGAATATCCAGCGGAAGTCCAACGTTTGGATCATCCTGGTAGCGCTCCCAAAGTCGGTCCCACGGCAAAACCCGACTGGAATCCCCAGCGGAATTATCCAGAGGAAGTCCAAACCAACACACTTCTACTGGCCAGAGATCAAACAATTTACACACAACATGCTCCAAGCATGTTGATCGCTGATCTGATTTCAACATGAACTGAAAAATAAAAATAGAAGAAGAATATTACAAGAACGGAACGACGAACGCGAAGGACGCCCTCCTTCTCCAGCCGGATCTGCCCCTTTCTAGGTCTTGTGGTGTGTCTCTTCAAAGGTTGAGTCTCTTTTTATAAGAGACATTGACCTAATTCGTAATCCTTCAGGAACTCCATCCATCTTCTCTGCCTCATGTTCAACTCCTTCTGGTAAAACAGATACTTCAAGCTCTTGTGGTCGCTGAACACCATAAACTGCATACCGAACAGATAATGCCTCCAAATCTTGAAAGCAAACACGGTCGCAGCCAGCTCCAAATCATGAGTCAGGTAATTCTCCTCATGAGGCTTCAACTGCCTCGCAGCAAAAGCCACAGCTCAACCAGACTGCATCAACACACAGCCCAGCCCCTTACCAGAAGCATCACAGTAAAGCTCAAACTGCTCCTCAGGATTAGGAAGGATCAACACTGGAGAAGTAGTCAATCTCTCCTTCAACTCCTGAAAGCACACCTCACACTCGTGAGTCCACACAAACGAAGTCTCCTTTCGAGTAAAACGAGTCAAAGGGAGAACCATCATGGAGAAACCCTTAATGAACCTCCGGTAGTAACCTGCTAAACCCAGGAAACTCCTCACTTCCGTAACTGTCTTGGGCTTCTCCCAATCCAGCACGGCCTCGATCTTGTCGGGATCCACTGCAACTCCATCTGCTGAAATCACATGCCCCAGAAACTTGACTGATTTGAGCCAAAACTCACACTTAGAAGGCTTAGCATAAAGCTTTTTCTCCTTTAACACTTGCAGAACAATCCTCAGATGCTTTGCATGCTCCTCCTCAGTCTTAGAGTAGATCAGAATGTCGTCAATGAAGACTATCACAAACTGATCCAGAAACGGCTGGAAAATCCTGTTCATGTAATCCATGAACATTGCCGGCACATTTGTGAGTCCGAAAGGAATCACCAAATACTCAAAGTGACCGTATCTCGAACGAAACGCGGTCTTCGGGACATCCTCCGGCTTCACCCGAATCTGATGGTATCCGGACCGGAGATCAATCTTAGAATGCACACAAGCTCCCCTGAGCTGATCCAACAGATCATCAATCCGAGGATGGGGATACTTTTTCTTGATCGTCACCTTGTTCAACTGCCGGTAATCGGTGCACAATCGCATTGTCCCATCCTTCTTCTTCACAAAGATGACCGGTGCTCCCCAAGGAGACACACTCGGTCGGATGAAATTTTTCGCTGAAAGATCCTCAATATGCTTCTTCAGCTCAGCCAACTCCGGTTGCGACATCCGATAAGGAGCTAAAGAAATCGGCCCCACACCAGGCAATAAGTCAACGGAGAACTCTATCTCCCACTGTGGCGGAAACTCAAAAATCTCCTCAGGAAACACCTCCAGGAATTCCCCCACCACAGGAATGCTAGTGATATCCTCCTGTATCCCACTCACCAAACCTCCCAACATGACATATCCGAATGCCCCTGCTCTCAAGGCCCTCCTAGCCTGCAGCACTGAAATATATGGCGAGGAACTAGCTGTGGAATCACACGGAGACATCACCACGCGCTTTGCACAGCAATCGATTAGTGCACAGTTTCTAGACAACCAATCCATGCCCAGAATAACTTCCAAGTTGGCCATCGGCAACCCAATCAGATCTATCGAGAACTCACGGCCATTCCACTGAAACGCTACATCGAGATGAACAATGGTAGAATCACAAATCTCTCCGGTGGCGGTAGTCACCCGCAACGGCGGAGAAAGCACAGACATGGGCAGCTCGATCCCCAAAGCAATCGGGGTTGCCACAAACGAATGCGTAGCCCCGGAATTAAACAACACATCAACAGAAGAATCACCAATAGACATAGTACCTCTAACAAGGTTCGGAGCGCGGTCCGACTGCTGCCTATCCAAGGTGCACACTCGCCCCGAAGCAGGTGGCAGTGTAGGTGCAGAAGTAGAAGCCATCGGAACCATCTGCAAAGGAACTGCCTGGACAGCTGTAGCTTTCGCCGTCGACGACGGACAATCTCTGGAGAAGTGGCCCTCCTTGCCACACTGGAAACAAATCAGCTGACCAGAAACACAGCGACCAACATGCTCCTTCCCGCACCCCGTACACCTCGGAGTGGAAGGATGCCTGACTGAACTCCCCTGCTGTGAAGCGACTCTCTTGAACTGACCAGGCGCCTGCCTAGTCGCCAACTGCTTGCCCTTGCCCTTCCCAGGAAACTTCCTGTCCTTGCAAGATGTAGGAGCACGTGTAGAAACAACAGTCCCCTTGGTCTCGTCGACCTTGGCCCTCTTGGCCTTGCTTGCCACGTAAACATCCTCGATGTCCTTACACTGCTGAACCAGTGTACCAAAATCCCTCGAAGCAGCTCCAGCAATGTGCTCGGCAATCACCTCACTAAGTCCTCTGCGGAACTTGGCAGCCAAAAACGTCGGAGTGGGAGGAACCATCCGGAAGTGTGCAACGTTCACCAGCTCATTGAACTTGGCCAAGTACTCATCCACAATCATCGAGCCCTGAACCAAACAATCAAATTCCTCCTGTTTCCTCTCCTGAGCATCGTAGGGAAAGTATCTGCCCAAGAAGCACTCCTCGAAGAATGGCCATGTCATAGCACGACCCTGCATCCTGAAAGCTCGAGAGGTGTTCGTCCATAACTCATGGGCATCACCCTCCAGCATATAAGTCGCGAACATCAGCTTCTGTGGGTCAGTGCACTGCATGACCTGAAATATCTTGTCCATCGATTGCAGCCATCTCGCCGCAGCAATAGGATCCAGAGAACCCTCAAACACAGGTGGCTTATGCTTCCTGA
This sequence comes from Gastrolobium villosum, assembly GCA_032173675.1. Classification (NCBI taxonomy): domain Eukaryota; kingdom Viridiplantae; phylum Streptophyta; class Magnoliopsida; order Fabales; family Fabaceae; genus Gastrolobium; species Gastrolobium villosum. The sequence goes on from JAVKPL010015995.1 coordinate 9,009, forward strand.
AAGCATTCAGCCGACGATCAATAGCATCACGATCCTCAGCAGGCTCTGCCAAGGTCTCTACTGACTCAGCGACATTAGCAGCACTGCCAATCTGGCTATGGCTCCCCTCCTGATTACTAGGTGAGGCGGCGACGGTGGTGGCGGAGGAGCCTGGCCAACAGCAGGACCAGCCCTCAACTCCTCCAACATGACTCTCATCATCGTCATGTTCGCCATCTTGTTCGCCTCAAGGACTTCCTCAGTGGTCCTCTGGTTCGCTTCACAAACCTCAGCTGTGGCTATCCGGTTCGCCTCGCGAATAGCTTCCATCATTGCCGCGTTTGCCTATCTGATGGAATCCTGATCGGCTACTCTGGCCGCCTACATCTCAGCCAATGCAGTCAGGACAGAATCGGGTTGATCCTCCAACGTGTCTCGTGTTCTCCCGGATCTTACCATGACTCTGCACAAGTTACACAATTTATGAGTTGATCAGGCCCACGCAATGTGATCACATATGCATTATCATAATAACATTCGACGGAGTAAACACATAAGACAGACACAACCAAACAACCTAGCAATTGCAATACATACAGGCTTTTCCCTCGAACCATTGCTCCGATACCATAAATGTAAAACCCCGTATATATTCGGTAATGTTATCACCATAAATGTAACACCCCGTATATATTCAGTAATGTTATCATACTATCGTATTAAGCTGCGCTTAATTAAAAATGCGGAATATCTTTTTCTTTTCAATTATGACGCCATTATCATTACCAACTTGCTTATTAAACAGTTAATAAAAACATTTCCCGTATGTAATTGCAATAAAATAGCTAACTAAAATACCTCATCAAATAAATAACATAAGCATAAGTCTCTAGTCGCGGAACTACAACACGTAGACCGGACCAACTAATCAGTTTATACAACTCAGCTCAAAGTACTATCATAAGTGACATGGACAAACCCCATGCTCACACAAATAAGGCCACAAGGCCCAACATCAGTCTCAACATTAACAACACAATAATAAAGACGCGAAAAACATAAACAGCATCTAGTCCAGTCATGCTATCAACAAAGCAATCATAACAATAATCATCAATCATGCTCTGGCCTCTTGCCACCAGAGACATCAGCCCTCATACTACCTGAACCTGAAATAAGCATTCCCCAAACATGGGGTGAGATCTCTAAACAAGAAATCTCAGTAAGACAAGGGGTCCTCAAGGATCTTCCACCCCAAGCTCACTTACATGTGCAATTAAGTTTAAAAAGCAGTTCATCATCATCAGTTCTAAAACAATGCAATGCAGCAGATAATCATGTCATGTGTGTCAATACTATTCTACTGGTCAGAGAAATGCAGGAATACGTCTATCTCCTACATATAGTGCAAGACGCCACTTGCATCCACCCCGGATCACCGTATTGTATGACGCCACATACTCAGGCTTACCGTCAAGATGGAACAACACATGCATATTAAAAGTCATTACATGTAAAGTTCAATCAACATTTCATATGTTCAAAAGCATGTAACACAGCATGCATATACCATATCCCCATGGAACATGGTGGAACCACAACATGGCTAAACCGAGGACACGAAAGCTTACCTTGCAAGCTAACACCCAAAGCCAGGAGTCCACAGCTCAAAGTCCAAACACAGCAGAATCACAATCTGTTATGGACCAATACTATATCAATAATCATGCATCTCAAGCATACAACTTAAAGACACTTAGTTCATTAATTACAGAAGTCCAACTTCCTTAATCTAGGGTCCACAAACCCCCAATAGCTTACTGTTTGCACAGTAAAGCTATTGTTCTTCGAAAACCCAGAATATCCGAATATTCCTCGTGGCATATCCGGATATGCAATATCCGGATATCTCACTGACCATATCCGGATATACAATATCTGGATATCCAGTTCCACATATCCGGATATCTAATATCCGGATATCTGTTCGACAAATATCTGGATATTTCACGACAGAATGCAGTTTTTGCATTTCGTGAAGATATCCTTCCAAAGTTCCATTTTTAACACTTCAACGTGTTAAAGCATGCATTTTTATACCCACTTAGGTTAACATTCCAGCTGGTTACTTACTTAACCCAATTACATGCAAAGATGACACCTTTAACCCATCAAAAAACATGATCAAGTGAAGACAACTCACTAAAGGTTCAAAACAGAGAACAAGGATGCTCTTGGAGCTCACCACCAACCCCAAAGGTTCTGACTTCAAGGGTGCACGAAAATACCACCCAAGCAAGGATCTTTCTTCACAAAGGAAGCTCCTTGAAGCCTCACAAACCAAGAACCACACTTCACCACAACCAGCCCACAAGACAGCCCTCAAAACCTTCTCAAACAGAACCTCACAACTCAGCAAAGGCACCCTAAGCACTCTCCAATGCTCACACTCAAGTGTTTACTTGATCAAGAAGGGAAGCAATGATCAAAGGAGGTGACTTTGGTGAGAAAAGAGGAAGAAATGGAGAAGCAAGGTGGCTGGTCACAAGGCTGCAGCAATTTCACGTAAGAAGTGTGTATGGCCTAGGGTTATGTGCCTAGTATGCATATAAATAGCTAAAACCACTAAAATGCGTAGTATTAGCCTTAATAGCTACGCAAAAGATCTTGATCCCAATTTTCGGAATCTTAACCTACACAATTTTACAAGAATTATCATATTTTTATTTTATTTTTCTGAGCACCTTTCCGGTACGCGCTTTTCCATAGCCAGTATCAGTTCTGGCATCAGATCTCATTATTTTGACTTGAAACTCGTTTTAAAAGTCCTACATATTATTCTAGTAATTATCATGCACTTATTATAATTTTCCGGGATACTTTTTCGGTACGCATTTATACCGACTAGCAGAACCGGTATCTGCACTTTTCTTCCGAAAAGTGACTTTCAGCATTCTTACCCACTAATTATAATTATCAAAGCCTCATAATAATTATTAGGGTCAATTATGGAATTATTTCCTAATTATCACAATTAATACATTAGCGGTGCAGGTTCTTACAAAATCAACCCCAAGAGCTTGGTTATGGTGTCTCCTGTGTTCTCCCACTCCTCCTCCAGCAACTTCTTAAACCTCGGATGCTCCAGCCAAGGAGGGAAAAACCTGAAAGGACGGTCCTCCCATTCCGTGTTCTTGTGGAGAGGAACAATCAACAGGGGATTGTGGTCAGAGTTTGTTCTGGGCAAGAATCGAACAACAGCTTCGTCAAAAAGGTTCCTCCATCGGACGTTGGCCACCGCCCGGTCCAGGCGCTTGTAGACACGGTCAAGGTGGGCAAACTTAGGCCCTTTCCAGGTAAAATAAGGACCAGAACTACCAAGCTCCATCAACTTGCAGTCATCCAGGACAGCTGCAAAGGATCTGCATCTCCCCATATCTACAGGAGCTCCACCCTTCTTCTCATCCATAGACAAAATCTCATTGAAGTCTCCAGCTAACATCCAAGGCTCATCGAAAGTTTGCTGCCACCTCCTGAGGGTATCCCACAGCTCCCTCCTTTTTCCACTCTTGGGCTCGCGTAGACAGCAGAAAAAAGGAAGGGAGGCTTATCTCGACACTTGATTCTCATCAGTGTAATTCACAGGTCCTCTAATGGTGTTTCTCACAAACACTCTAACACACAAAACAAGTCTCTGAATATACCTCTTTCTATTACTGTGTATGCCAAGCCCCTTTTACAATGGTTTACATGGTGCAATTTATAAGCATTAGCGAAAGACTAATGACCAACTTAGGAAATCTAAACACAATAAAGACTACTTCATAGAAACTCTAAACTCATTAATGTCCACTAACAAATTCCTAAGTACACACCCCTTCACCAAACGACTCTTCAATTTTCTATTTTTCTTTAATTAAATAAAGTTTAAACCAACAAAACTCCCCCTTAAACTTTAATATCTCTACCGTCCTTCATTCCCATCTTCTTCTTGCATTTTTCAAACAACAACGTCGGCAGGGGCTTTGTGAAAATATCTCCAACTTGATCTCGGCTTGCAACATGAATGAGCTCCACCTTTCCTTCTCTGACTTGATCTCGGATGAAATGAAACCTGACATCAATATGCTTACTTCTTTCGTGGTTGACCGGGTTCTTTGCTAACTCGATCGCAGATTTGTTGTCAACTCGGATTTCAGTTGAACCGACTTGCTCTTGCTCCAACTTGCTCAATAAATTTCTCAGCCAAATTGCATGACAAACACACCAGGAAGCAGCAACGTACTCGGCTTCGCATGTAGATAAAGTCACAATAGGTTCCTTCTTTGACACCCACGTGAATGCCGTGTTTCCCATGAAAAATACATAGCCAGCCGTGCTCTTCCTGTCATCAACATCTCCGCACCAATCACTATCCGAATATCCTGTCAGTTTGTACTTATCCGACTTCGAGTAATGAAGTCCTTGCGAGATTGTTCCTTGAACATATCTTAAAATTCTCTTTGCCGCCTTCCAATGAGTATAGCTCGGCTCTTCCATAAATCGACTTATTATTCCAACACTCAGACACAGATCTGGTCTCGTACACGTCAAGTACCTCACACTTCCAACTAGACTCCGATAAACACTCGGATCTACCTTTTCACCTCCATCATATCTTGAAAGTTTAACACCGGGTTCCATAGGGGTTGAAACCGGGTTGCAATTACTCATTTTAAACTTCTCTAAAATTCCTTTTGCATAGGCTTCCTGAGAAACGAAAATCCCGGATTTGTCTTGTCTGACCTCCAAACCAAGAAAATATCTCATCAGACCAAGATCCGTCATCTCGAACTCCTTCGTCATTTTATTCTTGAAATCTTGAATCATCCCTTCATCATTACCCAAGAAAATCAGATCATCAACATATAGAGCAACAAGTAGAATTTTACTTCCCTTTTTCTTCACATAGAGTGCATGTTCATACGGACATTGTTCAAGTCCATCTTTCTTGAAGTAATTGTCAATTCTTGTGTTCCAGGCTCTTGGGGCCTGCTTCAACCCATACAAAGCTTTCTTCAGTCTCAACACTTTTCTTTCTTGTCCTGCTTTCATGAATCCCGGAGGTTGTTCCAGATACACCTCCTCTTCGAGTACTCCATTTAAGAATGCCGACTTCACATCCATCTGATAGATCGGCCATCCGAACTGGGCTGCTTGAGAAATTAACAGCCTGATAGTCTCCATTCTTGCTACGGGTGCGAACACCTCGTCGTAGTCAATGCCGGCCTTCTGCCTATACCCTTTCGCCACCAGCCGGGCTTTATATCTTTCGATCTCCCCCTTAGCATTCATTTTCTTTTTATACACCCATTTCACACCAATGGGCCGACTTCCTTTGGGTAGCTCGGCTAACTCCCACGTCTTGTTCTTTTCTATTGCTTTAATTTCCTCTTCCATGGCTGATTGCCACTTCACATTTCGAATTGCTTCTTCAAAACTCACTTCCTCAGAGTCTGCTAACAAACATACCAGGTGTGCTTCACTGGTGGAATCATACAGATCTTGTAGACTTCTCATCCTTGGTTGTCTCAATTCTTCTTCACTATCAGAAACTTCAGAATTTGCAGGGATATAGGTCGAAGGTTGTTTGACCTCAATTGATCTATTTCCGGGTTCCACATTATCCCCTGATGGACTGTTCCAGTCCCATGCATCTTCTTCATTCACTTTCACATCTCGGCTAACCAGCACCTTTTTACTAACGGGATCCAATAACTTGTATCCCTTCGTCTTCTCATCATAGCCAATAAACACAAACTTCTTACTTTTATCATCTAGTTTTGTCCTCAACTGATCCGGTATGTGTGCATAAGCAACACTCCCAAAGACTCTAAAGTGACCCACTGAGGGCTTCAATCCGCTCCATGCTTCTTGCGGAGTCTTGTCATTCAAATTTGAATGTGCACATCTGTTCTGCACATACACTGCACATTGTACAGCTTCTCCCCAGAACTCTTTTGGCATGTTTTTCGTCTTTAACATAGATCAGACCATATCCAGGATAGTCCGGTTCTTTCTTTCAGCTACTCCATTCTGCTGGGGTGAGTACGGGGCGGTCAGGAACCGCCTTATCCCATGTTCTTCACAGTACTTTTTGAAAGCTGTTGACACGTACTCCCCACCTCGGTCTGAACGGACCGACTTGATGTACCTCCCAGTACCATTTTCTATCATCACTTTAAAGTTCCTAAATGCCTCTAGCACCTCGGATTTTTCTTTCAAAAAATACACCCAAGTCTTTCGACTAAAATCATCAATAAACGTGACAAAATACTTCTTGCCACTGAATGACCCTGGAGTAATTGGTCCACACAGGTCGGTATGAATTAATTCCAGAGGCTGCCTAGTTCGGTATCTCGCCATCCTTTGGAATGGGCTCCTCGCGTGTTTTCCCAATACGCAGTCTTCACAAAAATTTCCTTCAGAGTTAATCTTTGGCAGTCGCACCACCATATTTTTCTTCATCATCTCGGTCAGACCACCATAATGAAGGTGTCCAAACCGTCGATGCCACAATGACATTTTATCTTCTACCTCGGCTTGCAGACAGCCGACCTCCATACTCCTCAGATTCAGCTTGTACATTCTATTTTTCTCCATCTGAACTCGGGCTATCAGACGCCCTTGTTTTTCTTTCAACAACAGAACTCGGTCTGTCATTAGAACCGAGTAGCCTTTCTCCATCAATTGTCCAATGCTCAGAATATTGCTTTTGAGCTCAGGCACGTAATATACGTCCCGAATTGTACCAATTCGTCCATCTCTTTGCAAGAAACAGATTGTACCTCGGCCTTTTACATCAATTTTGGACGCGTCTCCAAAAGAGACATGTCCAGCTTCCACCGTTCTCAATTCTTTGAACAAATGTTTGTAACCACACATGTGATTACTGACACCAGTATCCAGGTACCACTCCGACTCAACCTTCGAGCTAGTTTCACCATGAGCTAACATCAGAACTCCATCTTTCATTTCTCCTTCTGCAGTGAAGTTTGAAGCCTCATCAATTCTTCTTTCATCTCGGCAGTCCTTAGCGAAATGCCCAACTCGGCCACAGTTGTAACACTTGTCCGAGTTGCAATCTCTTGAATAATGTCCATACTTTCCACATTTGTAACATTCCACGTTTGATTGGTTTGTCCATTGGCCTCTTCTACTTCGACCACGTCCTCTACCTCTCCAATTTTGCTAACTCGTCTCAGCTCTCTCTTCATGTTTCACTTCCTGACCTCGGCCACGACCTCCTCGGCCATTTCCACGTCCACGTCCACGTCCACGTCCACGATCTCTACCTCGGACATTCGGAGAGTAGAGTGTCTTTTCATCCTTGATATTTGATTTTGACTGAAGTGCTTGCTCCAGTGTCTCTTCTTTCTTCTTTTTCTTGCGCTGTTCATGTGCCTCAAGAGAACCTGCTAGCTCTTCAACAGAGAGCGTAGCTAAGTCCTTAGATTCCTCAATTGCACACACTACGTTCTCAAAGTCGTCTGTCAACGACCTCAGAATTTTTTCAACGATTCTGGAGTCGGTCAGCACCTCTCCATTTCGTTTCAACTGGTTCACCACGGTTTGAACCCGGATGATGAAGTCCGACACTCCTTCGGTTTCCTTCATCTTCATCCCCTCCAACTCTCCTCTTAGAGTTTGAAGTCGGACCTGCTTTACACGGTCCGCGCCTTTGTAAGTTGTCTCCAATATATCCCAGGCTTCCTTTGCCGTCGTCGCATCTCCAATTTTTTCAAGACCACCGCTTCCTTCAACGGCTTGAAACATCATAAATAGTGCCGCTGCATCCTTTGATCTCAACACACTCAATTGCTTGAGTTGATTTGCTGAATATCCTTCCGTTGAATCAGGTTCTACGAACCCATTTTGCACCAACCCCCAACTATCATAAGCTCGTAGAAGGGCCTTCATTTGGATACTCCAGTTTTCATAGTTCACCTTTGTCAGGCGGGGCACTGGCAGACTATTACTCATATTTTCCATTGGCTCAAGCTCTGATACCAATTTGTAATTCACAGGTCCTCTAATGGTGTTTCTCACAAACACTCTAACACACAAAACAAGTCTCTGAATATACCTCTTTCTATTACTGTGTATGCCAAGCCACTTTTCAATTGTTTACATGGTGCAATTTATAAGCATTAGTAAAAGACTAATGACCAACTTAGGAAATCTAAACACAATAAAGACTACTTCATAGAAACTCTAAACTCATTAATGTCCACTAACAAATTCCTAAAGACACACCCCTTCACCAAACGACTCTTCAATTTTCTATTTTTCTTTAATTAAATAAAGTTTAAACCAAACCACTTGGGGGTTCTTATCCACCAAATCCACTGAGGTGTTTGATTGGTTCCACAGGATCCAAATTCCGCCCGCAAACCCCACCGCATCTTCAATGATAGAATTAGAAAACCCCAGACCCCTAATGATCTTTTTTGTACGAGAGCCACTCACCCTAGGCTCTAACAGGACCACCATCTCAACCTTATATCTGCCAATCAGGATCTTCATGATGCTTTTCAGTCTTTGTTTCGCCGCACCACGACAGTTCTAAGACAACTCATTCATCGGAAACTTGAGAGGTCTTGGTGGGGATTACGGATCTCACCATACCCAGTCCTGATCGTTCCCCTTTGTGCGATGCGACACTTTTCCTTCATAGTTTCTTCAACATCTTGAAACCCCTGCATCCCTTTCGGATCCAAATTTCCAGCTTCAGATTCTTCACTGCGATCCATGTTTTCCTTTCATTTGTCATAGACTTCATAATCAGAAGGATATCATGTTACTTATCTCTTTTATCCCCATTAACCGAAGAGAGCTTTAACCCCGAGCTAGCAAGCTGGGTAAGACCCATACAGTCCATTGGGCTGACCGCGGGGCAGTCTTGCACCGGACTCAAATCATTGGGCTTGGGACGGTTAGGCCCAACTGGCCCAGCTTTACTACTAGCCTAATTAAGCATTTGGTCTTCAAGAAGAATAATAGTACCTTTTCCTTTTTATTTTGTTTCCTGCATGCCTTTTACCCGTTTTAGCCAAATTCATCTCCTTATCTGGTACTAACACCTCATTTGCCTCAATGATGCGCTGCTGCTGTCTGGGCCCACTACTGTGCTGCTCACCTACTTTCTGCAAGACCGCCTCTGTCTGCTCTACCTGCTCTGCTAACACAACATATCTCTTGTGGCATAATGGGTTCACTTGCTCCTGGGGTGGGATACTGTCAACTTCATCTTCCTCTTCGTCTGCCTTTCTCAGGGAGGAGATCAAATCCTCTTCTTCGTTGTCATACCCTACCTCATCTCCATTGAGTTGGAGTACAATGTCTTTTTAAGAGACAACCTTCCTCTCTTTTGCATCCAAAGCCCTATTCTCCTTCATACAAACGTCGCCTCCGGCTGCTGTTTTGCCACAACCTTCTCCATGGGTCTCTGTCAAAAGAGGGGGCCCCTTCTCGCCCAGAACCTTTTCAGCCATATCATCATCCATTGCCGAGTCTTCAACCACATTCTCCTTTGCTTTTTTCACACTTCGCTCCAAGAGATCCTCTTCCTCCCTCTCCGGAGATTTGCGTTCTCTTTCAGCCATGTTTCCCCACTGACACTTTACAAGGTTTCTTTCGGTAAACATAAAACACGTATTGAGCACTAAGCCTCACAAATTTGCCTGTACTATTATTTCAAGTTCCCCATAGTAACACCCCCTCCCCGCATTCCTCACTAACAGTTGAACAACTATAAATAAATTTGCCTCGATATTCATTTCTACTATTATTTACTTGCATTATGTGCATATTACTTATGATTATATTCTTTCTTATTATTCCACTTCATAAAATTATAATGCTTTATTTTTTAAATAAATCCAATTAATCTCTCTTCCTATATAGCTTATCAGAAATCCATAATTCATATATTAACCAATAGCTTCAGTAGATCTAGATTCATGTGAACATTCACATGACCATGTCATGTGGGGAATCATAACCATATAAAAGTGGACCAATGATAAAAAAGGAGAAGAGAGAAAAAATGTTAAAATAAGTAATTACAAAATCATAACCGTTGATTTACTTTTATATGATTGTGATCTTCCACATGACCATGTCATATTTTTTTTTTCACATGAGAGAATCCATTTCTAGTTTCAGTATTCGATTATGGCTAGAATTTAAAAATAATTGTACAAATCATTTTAATGGAATCGACAAAATGAAATCACATGTTTCTTAATGGCAGAGACCGAAAAAACACAATAACATACAGTCGCAAACTACTATCATTGCAACATAATTTTTAACAGTTATTTATTTTGTGTAATGAGCCAACGGTACCCATTCTCAACCATTCTCAATGGATGTCAATCCTACCACTAGTGGAAGTCACCAACACCATAGTCTCTCGCACACACGAAACTGATAAGAGCCATGCAAGGCACTAATATATAAAACATTATTTGGTCTATGACCAACCAAATACATAATCAAGAACATACACCAATGCCAGAGAGAAGGGATAAAGTAGGATAGCCATTATAGCTGTCCACAGAGGGAAGACAGTGCGGAAACTGGCAAAACCACCCATGACAACGCAAACAATGAGAATAACCAACACTTCTGAAGAGAAGTCCCATGTCAATCCCCTCGCATAAACAAGGGCCAAGAAGACCGATAGGCAAAGCACATTATTCATTGTCACTGCACCATATAGCTGCAAAAACAATAGAAATCATTTTTAAATGCCTTAATTATTAAATATTAGCCGGAAAAAAATCAGTGATAGGCAAGGTTCTTTATATATATATATATATATATATATATATGACAGGAAAAACACCGGTGTCAAATTTAAAGTTTGACACCTCATCTGAGAACCGTTAGATCAAAAAAGATCAACGACTCTGATTTGTAAGCATGTGACCCCATTGATCTTGTTTGACCCAACTACTCTCAAATGAGGTGTCAAACTTCAAATTTGACACTGGTGTCAAAGGATCCTACCTATATAGGGGACAGGATCCTTTGACACCGGTGTCAAATTTAAAGTTTGACACCTCATCTGAGAACCATTATATCAAAAAAGATCAACGACTCTGATTTGTAAGCATGTGATCCCATTGATCTTGTTTGACCCAACTACTCTCAAATGAGGTGTCAAACTTCAAATTTAACACTGGTGTCAAAGGATCCTACCTATATATATATATATTTATATATATATATATATAGCGTGTCTCAGTCATATACATGTGTTGTACAACAATGTAATGTTAAAAATCAAAGAAAAGTGTTTTAAGGACAAGAAAATCACTAACATGATTATGTTAAAATTAGAAGGATGTTCCTTCCTAAACTATCCCAAAATAATAAGACTTAACCAATATGTCATAAAGCTTAAAAATGCTTGGATGGATACCATCACCCAAGAAATCCCAGGACAACCAACAACTAAATTGACAAAAACTACTAGTCTGCCACTTCCTACACCAGTACTACCGCTGCAATCATCACTGCTATAGTATCAATTTCCAAAGAGATACCAGTAATTTGGAAAGCCAGGGCATGCGGCCATCATTAAATTAATTGGGTAAGAAAATATAGTGTAGAAACCATGAACAAACACAACTATGATGATGATGCCAACAAATAGAACTACCATTATCATCTCTTATCACAGCAGCCATTTAAACATCTAATCGGGGACTATGAAAGTCAAGGCTTAGGAAATTCCAATCTTCCCAACCCCAAAATCTCATCAGTAAACATTCTAAAGAGAATTTGAAGTAACTACAGGAAGGTGCAATTTCAGATACACTCTCCTGGTGTTACATTTGAACATGAGTTTATCTTATTATTGTCCTCTACTCAGTTCACACAAAATATTTATTGTTGGTTAGCCTATATTCATTGTATAGGCTAACCAAATTCAGTAGATTGATAAAACAAATGACATAATTTGAGCGAAAGCTGATTTCAAAATGCTTTGTAGTTTATACTAAATTCATGCATACTTACACCTAAAAGAGATTAGAAGTGTGAAAGGAGAAAACAAACCTCCGAAAAAGTCAATGAGGCAGTTTTCCTCTTGTCACGACTAGCAAAAATTATTGCTGACACTGCTTCACTTGAATTAGTTGCAAAAGGCAGAGCAATGAAGGAAATAAAGAAAGCAGGAATACTTGTAGCATCAGAAAAGTTATCGACTGCATCAACCAGAGGATCAGCAAATGCACCAGCAATAACAGCACCCAGTAGCAGCAGTAACACTGCTTTGATGGAAGTCCATCTAGCATTTTCACTACCCTCAGCAACTTCATCATTTGGATCACCCGCACCCACATCCAGAAGATCATGTTCCCTCTTTGTTTCCTATGCACAAAATCCCTATAAGTCATAAGCACCAAAAAGAACAAGTTCAAGAAGTTGAGCATCGCACAACTTACTGTGTGAAAATCACTTAAAAACTTCAATGTGTGGGGACCAGCATCACCAGATGCAACTCGGGAACCCCTAGCCTTTTGAAGCCATCTACAGATGCCATTAACAAATTCTTCTTCTTCAACAAGTTGATTTTGAGAAGTATCAAAATCCTCAATTATTCTTATCACAGCATCTTCATGATCCAGGTCAATCTGCTCAAATTGAATTCCAACAACCAGCGCTCTCAGTTCACCATGAGTAAGTTTATTATCTTGATTTTCATCAATTGTTGCAAACAGCCTGTATATTCCATTGAGAAGTTAGTGACAACCAAAGGATGAGAATATGAAAAGAACGCAACAAACTGCTTTAGAAGTAACATGTCTTAGGTCAAGGCAAAAAGGAGAGATAGCCTTACTTTTTAATAACTTCTTTGTCCGGTTCACCATCATCTTTCAGCAGCCTTCCCAATGAACGCTTCTTCAAATGTCTCAAAAATCCTAAAATAACATGTTTGTGTTTAACATACTTAAGCTTTCTCCTTTGTATCCAGGGCTGGAAAATCTGCACCAAATTTTCTTTTTCTCAATTTCTATAAGATGCATAAACATTAGCCAGAAGTTTAAAATAATGGGGCAAGTATTCATCCACTATACAGTTACTTAAAGTGCTAACTATGGGATCCAAAATATATATATATGTACCATCATAGTTAAACAAAATGGTGTTGGCTGATGAAGAAAGAAACACCTATTGTAATGCACAGGAAACACAAGTACACCATAAAAAGAGAATTACCTGGTAAAGGCAATAACTAATCAACAGCAAGAGAGAGACAATAAGAGCAATCAAAACAGCTAAGTGCCTTCCTGAAGTAGACTTGAGAAGTTGTGGTAATTGAACAATCAAAAATGGAAGGACAGATATAACCATAATCCTTGCAGCATAACTTGTCCAAATATCAGTACTAACACCAGAGCCTGCACATGGGAGATTTTAGTAGACTAAACAGTCAAATGAATCAAACATTCCAGACATGTCAAAAGTTCAATACAGCTGCACATGTACAGACATCATGTTTTAGAAATAAATTAATAAATAAATAAGAAAATGGTGAATCACAATATTGCTTCAAGTAGCACCCTTCTCAAAGTCCCAAACTATCGATTCTATAACTAAGAAAAAAATAATGATTTATGCACATATCTGGTTGTTTGAAATGTATTATATAATTTGTGGTTCAAAATCATGGTGGAAAGGTACTCGCAGTTATTACTAAGTTCGTTCTCCCAAGTATTACTTCTTGTTAAAGATGTTTTGTGGGAACCTGAAGGGAAATAAAAAAAATTGAACTTCTTGAACTTCAATAATTGATTATCATGACTGATAATTGATTATTGTAAGTTTTAGAAGCTTAAAAATCTGTTTTGGGGGATAGGATACTGGATTATCATAGGTATAGTCAATTATTCTGGAGCTATACCTCTCAGTTTGAGCTCAATAATCGATTATTCAAGTCAATAATCAAGTATTTTATGCAGAAGGGAAAAAAAGCTGTTTTATATTGGTTGTCAACAACAGATTATTGTTGTTGATAACAGATTATTTGCTATCAAATAATTGATTATTTCAGTCAACAATCGACTATTTGCTGCCAAATAATCTACCATTTCAACCAAATAATCGATTATATGTTGAGATATATAAAACCATTGATGTAGCCTCACTCAACAGCTTCAACTTTTGGGTTGAATTGGTTTTTTACATTATTTGTTGAGACCAACGACTTCCAAACCCTTTTGGAAGGTCAAATAATCAATTTTCAATGCAAATAATAGATTATTGGGTGTTTTAGAGAGAGAAAAAATCTGAGCCCTATGGCTCATTTCTGTTGAGTGAAAAGGGAGGAAAAAGGAGAAAAATAGAAAAGAAAAAAAAATTATCCATGTTTCAAGCTGATGGGCTCTTCCGTGAGAGGTCATATTAGAGATATTAAAAGTATATTCTTAATGGATAATTAAGCAGAAAGTTAAATGCTTGGATGACCCCAAAGAAGAAGAAATACTATATTCTTAATGCTTTGGGCAAGGATAAATTTGCTGTACTGACTCTCAAAATTTTAAAAATAAAACAATTAACGATACCAAATGACATACCAGTTAAACTAAATCCTCTAGTGTCTTGTTCATCGATTGCAACAGAATCCTCAATGTCACACTTGCCAACAATTACGCAGGTCCCCCATATTATCGTCAGAAGCAGCACTGTTGACCCAGCTAGCAGGCCCATTCCAACAGACACCTCACTTTGAGCAGTTTCTTTATCACCTGAAAGCCCAGACACTAGGGAAAACAAGAAAGACAGATTAGAAATGGAAAGGGAAAAAAGGGCAAATAAAAGCACTACATTAGAGACAAAAAGAAATTACAAGAGAGAAAAAAAAAAATCCAAAGCAAATATTATGTTACAAGATTAGAGATCGGTGAAATTTTGATCGGAAAGGAATCATAAGAGAGGTGTAAAAGCAATGGCTGCTAGTGAACTAAACCTGAATCAGTTAAATTCTTCAATTTATGCCACTATATAACGGTTAAGAATTGAACAGTAAATCTAGAATTTCTAGAATAACCCGTCCCTGATGAGCTGCTACTTCTCTCCCTCTCTCATACCTTTAGTAACAAAGGCAAACATGCATCATGAACTAGTATTTTACAATTCATTATAAATGAATAAATAAAAAAGAATTTAAAATAACATATCAAGTGAGAGAATCATAACCATTTATGGACAAGTTAAGTGATGAGAGATAAAAAATATTATGAGTGACAAAATCATATCCGTTGATTTGACCATGAATGATTAAGATATTCTCACATGATCATATTAAATAATACATAAGTGGATCCACTCGCTCTTATACCGAAGACCATAGAGTCCAACTAAATTAATCACTTGGGTTTGTTTGATTGTGCTCTAATTTTTGTTGTTCTTAGAACTATTTTGTAGATCAATTTGTAAATTTTGTTTTGTAGAACAAAAGAAGAAAGAACTTGTTTGATGACAATGTTTTGAAAATAATTTAAAAATTGAAGAACAATAAAATCCATTTGAAGAGAGTGGATGCTAAAGCAGTCTTTTTACTGCTCAGGAATGCTCTTCAAATTTCTATTGTTTTCAATTCTTACATAATTACTATACTGCCATTAATTAAAAAACTGTTCTCCATGTTTTTTCATGATTCAGAGTCAAAATCCAAAAAACAGAACAAAAACATCTATGAGATGTTCTCTGATTTTAATTTTAAAAACTAAAACACAGATATAGTTTTTAGATACGTTTTCATAGAATAACCCATTATCAAGCAAATTTTTTTATTTTTTAATTCTTTTGTTTTCAAAACTTAAAAAAAAAAAAAAAAAAAATTCCAAAACAGAAATCAAACAGATTAAACTCAAGAAATAATGAGGCGTGATGTATTTTCACAAATACCTCAAAAAGAGAATACACGGCCAAAAAAGGAACAATAAGGTTCTGATTCTTCCGATTGGTAGTGGATAAAAACAGGTACATTCAAGACAGTAACGAATCACTCCACTAGTAAGACAAAAAGAATCAGAACAACACAAATCATCATTCCACAACCTAAAATTCAAAATCTCAAGCCACATCCGTTCGAATCTCATATCACATAAACAATTCACTGAAATTTCACTCCAGCATCATAAGATCAAAGCATATAACTCTTGAATTTTCAAAAAAAATTCAAAAAAAAATAAAAAAATGAAAGAAAATTGTTAGTAGCGTAGGTACCGAGAATGAGCATGGCATCGGGGAGAGCACCGAGGATAGGGAGGAACAAGCCACCAACGATGCCAGGGCCCAAGATCTCAAGCAAAAGCTCACTACCATTAGACAAGTAGGTTGCAGCCTTGAACATGAGGAAGCCATAGATGATGATGAGGAACAAGTTCCCGAGAACAGTAGTGGTGCACGGTAAGAACCCGTAGGACTGCTCGCAGGTGGATTCCCCCATCAACTGACTCGGTAGTCGGAGCAGGCCCAGGCCCAAACCCTCCCCGCCATCAGAAACCAGATCGCGAGCGTGTGCGTGACCGCAGAGGATCACGATAAAGAGGAAGAGAAGCGTCCGGTGGGAAGTGTAAGAAAAAGACATGGTTACGGTTACGGTGGTTATGGTTATGGTTATGAGAAAGTGTGTTGAGTACAAGTGCGGAATGAAATGAAATATATATAATTGAGAATTTAATGTTTCAATTTCACATCGTTTTCTTATTTGATAGGGTTAAACTTTATTGCGAATCAAGAAAAAAATAAGTACATAGCAATGCATTGGATTGAACGGCAAAAGTGATACGAGTCAGGTAGGTGTAGCAACAATGTTGGGTGGACACGTGGCAAGATCGTACCGTACCGTCCTTTTGCTTCACCCTACTGGATATTTCGTTTGATCCTTATCGTAATTCAATGGTGGAAGGAAGTTGAAGTAGCTGATTCATTGTACGTATAGATATTCTAAGAATCAATTGCTTATTTTTATGTTTATATATATTATGATTTTCAATTTAATATTATAAGGAATCATAATTATATAAAAATAAAAATAAATATAACAGTATTATATGAGAAACACAATCATATAAAGATGAAATAAATATAATTGTTGAATCAACATAATTGATCTAACGGTAATCATAACATTGATTATTACAATATCCTATCATTTATTATATTAATAAAAAACACTTTCAACTTAATTACACACATAAATATTCATTTTTTGGTTATTAATAATAAATATATTTTTTTATTTAGTTGAGCAATGAATAATTTGTCAAATATGGTATGGTACTGACTACTGAGGAATGAGGATTCCTTTTCGGTGAGATTTTGTATATGTGAAAGAAATAAGGAGTAATTGTGAAGTTTCCATATAATATTTCTTGGAATATAGAAAGTGTTAGGTAAGTGAGATTACGAATTCAAAATACAATTATGCAAGAATCAGTGTTTTCATGTATGTTTTAATTTTTATTTTTTTTTACTGAATATGAATAAAATTTAATTTTGATAAGTGTAGAATTTTTAATATTTGCATCTAATAATGCATCGTTACTTCATTTGATAATATAATATTTTACTTAATTATTAAGAAAATTAAATTCACTAAATAAAATAATAATGTAAAATTAAGTGATAATGTAGAAAACTATGTTAATAATGTATTTATGCAATTGGCTTACCAAAAAACAAAATGTATTTATGCAATTGATAATTTGTTTTCTTCCCGTAAGTCCATAACTAAACAGAAAGAAAAGAAGAGCTAGTAATGGATTTTTCAGTTCTCCATCCTTCCAATGAGTTGAGATTTTCAAGCCTTTTTGATAGGTCAAATTTTGAAATTAAGTTGGGTTGTCCCTGGACCAATAACTTTTGAATATATTAGTGTTTTTATTCTATCATTATTTAACAATTTCATATGAGTCAAATAAAATTATTAACATTTTTTTTTTTTTTTGAGGGGGGGACAATAGTGTATCTTTAAATTAACTTTTTACGTTGATCTAATGCACTCGGAATAATTAATCTTCCTATTAGATCAATATTTGAATCAAAGTAATTAACACGTTCTGATGCCTTCCAATGTATTTGTTAGTGCTTCTTAAAAATTAAAATGTATGTTGAGACATAATAAAGCGGGTGCATATAATGTTAGACTAAATAACGTTATCACTTCCCTATTAAATCGTCAAATATCTCATGATTCTCATCTGGCATCTCATAAGATTTTTTAAAGTATTGCGTGGTAATTTCAAAAGGTATCATCCACCTTATATACTCTTGTTAAAAAAAGGAAGAGTAGAGAAACTTACCTCTTAAGTAATAAGCTGTATGTGAATTTGTTAAAGTCATAACATTTCAATGATTTGAGCGCAGAACCATATTAGAAACGAAAGGTGTCCTATCACCAATACTGAGTCTTTGACAAGGTATGCTTTGGTATCTATCTTAAAGAAAGATCATCTTATTAAAGGAATTATTTAATATATCCGCGACTATAAAAAAAAATTGTGCTCCTTTATCTTTTTTGGTAAAATAAAATTACTCTTATACCCCTCTCTCTTCTTATATTTTCCTCCCAATCTCCTTTTATTTTTTATTTTTGGTATGGAGCATAATAGCCCCGGCCCACAAGAGAAGCTCTCCTTATTAAATAAGCCACGTCATTTATATATAAATTCATAATTTATATTAAAAAAATTATAAATATATTCAAATACCACAAAATGATAATTCTAATTCTAAATATTTTAATATAAAAAATAATAAATCATATATCATTATTCAACAAAGAATTAAATAAACATTTTGTTATATATATTTTTTTTTATGTCCTCAAAATCTTAAAACCGACAGGAATGATAAAGTAAAGGCATTATCATACAAGAATAAGAAAATGTCAGCTGACTTAATAAACGAAATAATATTGCCAACAAGAATTGTAAGGGAAAATTAAAGACCTCAAATTGTTGAGCGACATGAATCAAATGATTACAATAATGAAGAAGATGATGGATTAATTATGTCACTGATAGATGTTGATATTAATAATAATAATAATAATAGTAGGAGAATAACTAATTTTCACTTTAATTGTGTATTTTGCTAATTGAATCCTCTTTGAAATTTGAATTTATATGATATTAAGTATATGATATATTTTTAAATTATTTTAATTACATTTTTATATCTTACTATTCAATATGATTCATCATACATAAAATTAGCCAAATAAATTGCGATATATATGGCGATTCAACAACTTTGTTTCGGATAGTAAATGAAATGCTAATTAATTTTTATAAGATTGTTTTAAGTTAATTACGATTATGCTTTGTGGGGCTTGATGACCGATTGATTAAACATGTAGTCCATGTCATTCTAATTCTATATCGGATTCCATGTGAATACATGCACTTTTCATCCTAATTCGCATCAAAACGCCATTGATCGTGACTTTTATACGAGGAATAGAATATTCGACTAACATGTATATCATTTCTTTGTAACGAAAGGGAAATTTTCGATTACCAAAAAAAAAAAAAGAGAGACGGAAATTTTCCATCAACTAAAATTAAGGTCGTTTTTGAGCGATTATTTCCACATCAATATAGTGGGTGTTTATAAAATTTAATTAGGTGTTAATCCAGAATTTGTGCATGAATAGTTAAGGCAAGAAGCGTATTTCATTAACCATTTTTTCATCTTTTTATTACATCTTCTTAATCACTATTTTGATGATATTGCGTTATTTTTTGTTTTTATTTTTTAAATTTGCCGAGGTGTATGCACGAGACCAATTTCATTGGGAGTATTAAAATTTGTCCATTTGAAGTATGCGTTTTCTATGTTTAACAGAATAAATATTTATTCAAATATTCAACATATGTTATTTGTTATTTTTTTTATCACTAGTTAATATTAAATATGAAGTTAAAAAATGATTACTAATTCATTAGTGTCATGAAATAATAAATAAAAAAGAACTTATCTAGATAAAAAAAATTAACTATGGGCAAAAGAATATAGAATAAGAGATATTTCTAGTGAGAAATAAAAAAATTGACGATGTTTGGTGGCAATGAGTGGCTATGAGGATACTATGGCAATTGGCAAACGCGGCAAACCCGCGTTCCGAACGCGTTTGGATCGGGACCTCCACTTTAACTTTTTTGTCCTTTTATCTCATAATGCTTTTTGATAATTTAATAATAAAATCTTTTTTTTTAGTAACTGAAATAATAAAATGTTTTTATTAAAGGGAATAATGTTTCCCGGAAATAATTTTATTTTTATACATAAGCGTGTATGGAATTTATGTTGACTCATGTGAAAAGAAAAGAGAAAACGAAAATATGGTTCTCACATATTTATATACGTGTGTTATTTTTTACACCATGAAAAATACTTATCCCATAAAATTGTTTAATCCTCATCTTTGTGTTCAATTTTAAACTTTGCAAGTGGAACCACTTTATGATTAAACTATGCTAACTCGAATCAATCAAATTAATTGAATAATCAAACTATCAAAGTTTCTCAACCAAGACAAAAGTAGTGTTTAAAGAATTCAGAGATAAAAAGTCTTTTTTTTAGGAAATAAAAAAACTCTTCTTTATTACAAAAAGAATATTTTTTTATTTTTTATTTTTGGATGGAGGAAGTTATGCAGATAATTTCAAGGGGATTCGAGGGGTAATCCTACTCCAAAGTCCAAACGATGTGAATCATGTGATAGGCTACTCTAAATGGTGCGACAGAAAAAGTGGATAAATCTACTAGATAAATGTTTAATTTCATTATTTTTTAAGTAATGAAATCAGTTGATTAAATGATTAAACTAGTTTCTGATATGCACACTATCAATAAGATCGTATAGTAAACTTCATAAATATTTAATTAATTTTCTTTTGTCCACTCTACCACACAGTTAATGATTTTCATTTAATTTTTTTTGTTTTCAAAACTAAAAAAACAGTTTTGGGAGTATTGGTTGCATTGACAGAAACAATTAAAAGTTTGATGTTTTTTGGACAAAGGGAATTGTGCATGTAATTACTTGATATATATCTTCTTGAGACTCAGAATCTGAGAGAGGAGTAGGACTCAAAGTTGGGCAAAAAAATTAATTTATTATTTTTTAATAAAAAATTATGAAAATGTAGTCGTTTTGAAATTAATTATGTAAATATAGCACTCAAACATGCCCAAATGGGGCGTGATCCAGTGAAGAGAGACACACCCATGTGGGGCGTGACCTATGAGAGAGACACGCCCATGTGGGGCGTGACCAAGAGAGAGATACGCCCACATGAGACGTGACCTGAGAGGAGAGAGACACGCCTCATTTGGGCGTGACCCATGAGGGAGACACTTCCCTCTTGGGCGTGAACGATGATCTGAGATAGTATTACATTCTCCGAAGATTTGCTCCACTTCATGGCACCATGAAACCATCTGGAAGGAGGTCATGAACCATTTCGCGAAACAAGGCATCATTTGAACGCTGGTTGTCAACGTAGCACTTGAACACTCATTGTTGTGGTTCTTGTTGTGGTGTTTTGCAATGATTTTGTGAAAGCAAAATTGGATGCAAAGCGGAACAATGAACCAGCGCTTGCATTGCAATTGCAATTAGCTCACAACCCGCTTTTTATATGTTAACCCGTTCTATTTTAATTAATATAATAATCTAAAACTGGCATCGACCAGTTAATAAGCGTCTTGCCCCATTTACATCTTAGTTTTTTGGTTCTTGATGACATAAAGGAATTTTCTATGGTGAAAAGTGTTTCTTTTTGTGAATATGATATTGTTGGCCAAGAAAATAAGATGGATATGTGTAGTTATTTTCAAAAACCATCCCCAATTTTTTTCTTTTAATTCTAACACAATATCATGCATTTCCTACACTGAAGAAAGAAAAATTAATGTTCATCTGATAGTGAACTACAAAGAGATGCACTAGTAAAGGAATCATCACCATCGTCATTGTTTTGGCGTGGACCAGGGAGGTCACGCCCTTATTGGGCGTGTCTCTCTCTTGGTCATGCCCCATGTGGGCGTGTCTCTCTCTTGGGTCAAGCCTCACATGGGCGTGTCTCTCTTCACTGGTCACGCCCCATGTGACGTGTTTGAGTGCTATATTTGCATAATTAATTTCAAAACGACTACATTTTCGTAATTTTTTTATTAAAAAAGCAATAAATTAATTTTTTTGCCTTCGAAGTTGAGCTAATCCATTTCTCAAACCCAGCAACAAACTCATCCTCATTGATTACCTGGTCTTTGTTAAGGTCAAGTTCTTCAATGACTATAGCAACTGCAATCCTCCACTTCCATTGATGCTTTAACAAACTTGATGTTCATGATTAGTTCTCTCAACTCAGAGTGGGAAATGCAGTTATCTCTATTGCGCACAATTTTCTCAAACAACCTGATGGTCAGAATTGGAAAAACTATAGAAGAATTCTTATGAATTTGTTGTGCTCTTGATTAGACAAGTAAACTATATAGTCTAGTCAATGTAATCATTTTAGTTTTATCATGTAGTTAGAAGCTTTCAACATAATCTGTAGGGTTAGTTATAATGAATGTTGTATTTGTAGTGTGAACTAGTAAATACTTTTTAGATTTTTCTTGTCATTATGCAAGAGAAACAATTCAAGATACTGACCCTCTGATAGAAAGTTCATCAGGCTTAGAGATGAGAACAAGAGAATGTTAGTTGGAATTTTGATCTAACAATTTTAGAGATGAATAAATAAAGTAAGCATGAAAAATGGTTGACATGATATCTATTAGGAGAAAATATTGAAAGAATTTGTGACTGATTTTATTCTGAAAATCTGATATCTATATGTACATGGAGCATGGTTCTTATATCACTCACTCTGTAACAGAAAAGAAAGAGAAAAATAACAAACTGCACTAAAGGGTGTGTGTGCTGTGTATGGCACATGGGCCCAATAATAGAACACCTACACATCAGCAACTAACTATTAAAAATAACAAAATTGTATATTATAATACTCCCCCTCAAGATAGAGAGTGGATATTGTGCACTCCCATCTTGGAAAGCATAGAAGAAAACTGAGCAGGATGCAATGCTTTAGTGAGGATGTCAGCCAACTGTTGTGCAAAAGCAATCGGAAAAGTTTGAAGGCAACCTTGAACAATTTGTTGTTGATCCAAGTGGCAGTCAATTTCAATGTGTTTTGTTCTTTCATGAAACACATGATTGGCAGCTATATGGAGGGCAGTAACATTATCACAAAATAGAAGGGCAACAACAGGATGATGAATGTGAAAATCTTTAAGTAAAGAGAATAACCAAATGAGTTCACATGTTGCAGCAGCCATAGACCTATATTCAGATTCAGCTAAGGATTTGGACACAGTAGCTTGTTTTTTGGATTTCCAACTGATGAGTGAATTGCCCAAGAAAACACAAAAACCAGAGACAAATCTTCTAGTATCAGGGCAAGAAGCCCAATCTGAATCAAAGAAAGCATTTAACTGAATTTTTGATGAAGAGGAAAACAGTAAACCTTGACCTGAAGTACCTTTTAAATAGGCCAATACTCTGTGAATAGCAGCAAGGTGAGGAGCTCTAGGTGCAGACATGAATTAACTTAGATGATTAATCCTTTAACAATATCAGATTGAGTTATTGTTAAATACAATAATCGGCCTTTCACAAAAAAATAATACAATAATCGGCCAATCAATCTTCTGTATTGAGATGGATCAGGAATAAGATCACCTGTGGTGGATGAAAGTTTGAGATTTGGCTCCATGGTGTAGACTTTGGTTTGCAGCCAAGGTAACCAGCATCAGAGAGAATTTGTAATGTGTAATGACGTTGACAGATGGATATACCAACAGAAGATTGAGAAACTTCAATGCCAAGGAAGTATTTCAAAGAACCCAGATTCTTTAATTTGAATTTGCTGTCTAGAAAAGATGTGAGATGATGGACCTAATCAAAATTGTTGGAGGCTACTAGTATGTCATCAACATAGACTAAAACAGCAACAAAAAAGTCATTCGAATGTTTGGTGAATAAGGAATGATCAGTTTGAGAATGAGAAAAACCAAGGGATAAAAGGGTTGAAGAAAACTTAGCAAACCATTGGCGAGAAGCCTGTTTTAAATCATACAGTGACTTGTGAAGCTTGCAGACAACATTGGATGGTAGAAGCTCCCCCTGTGTAGGATAGCATGGTGGTAGAGACATATAAACTTCTTCATCAAGCTCCCCATGTAAAAAAGCATTATTGACATCTAAGATTAGATGCCAACTATGTATGGAAGTAAGAGCAAGGAGAAGACAGACTGTTGTAATTTTTGCAATAGGAGAATAAGTCTCCATATAATCTAGACCTTCTAGTTGAGTGAATCCTTTAGCAACCAAACGAGCTTTATACCGCTCAAGAGATCCATCAGAATTGTACTTGACTCGATACACCCACTTACAACCAACAGGATGTTTACCTGCAGGGAGAGAAACAACGGACCATGTCTGATTATCTTTAAGAGCAGTGATTTCTGCATCCATGGCATCACACCATTCGAGTAATTGAGAGACTTCGGCATATGATGAGGGTTCAAAATGGGAGGAGATATTATTAATTAAGGTAAGGTGGGAAGGTTTTATTTTGGAGTATGATAAATGGGCTGAAATGGGATACATCGTAGAAGTGGAACAAACAAAATCTGAGAGATGTGGTGGAGGCCGTTTGGTGCGAGATGGTCTAGTGGTATGATGATCAGAGGCTTCAGTGGTAACATTAGAAGGATCAGAATTTGACACATGAGGTAAAGAAGTTAAAGGAGTGGAAAAAAAATTGGATGAGACAAAGGGAAAAATGAACTCATGAAACACAATATCCCTAGAGATGACAATTCGATTGGTAGACAAATCAAGAAGAGTGAGTTAGATAGGAAAGTTTTAAAAAAGTTGTTTGGTTGGGCAAAATTTTACCAGGAAAATTTGTGTGAAATTCCTGAATATGTGTTTGGTTGAAGATAAAATATCGATGGGAAAATTTATTGAAATTACAAAATTATCCTTTTAAAAATAACCCTATAGGACCAATTATCCTTTTCACATGTGGGGGTAATTGTGTCACCCATTTGTACCACTTTTCACTTATCCGATTTTCAAAGACAAATACCATCTTCTATGATGCTTTATGGAACCGTCATTTTGTTGCTTTTTACATGCAAAACATGATAGCTAGGCAACTCACTTTGATGGGTAAAATTGAAGATATCGATGAACCAAACATGGACAATTGAGTATGTGGGAATCATTTTGTTGGGAAATAATGGAAAACTCTTGAACCAAAGACCACCTTTAGCAAGTTGAATTTCGTAAATACCGTATTAATGGGGTTTAGGGTACCATAACTTTATAAATATTATGGTTTTGAGTACATGCTTCGTACTAGTGGTAGTGGTGGTCCAATCATAAATAAATCCACATGACTAAATAATGAGATGCGGCAAATTTATTTGAATGATTTATCAACGCTAAAGCAAAAAGTCAAGTAAACAAACAAACATCATTTCAGATATTTTCTGAAGCAGAACAGAGACATACCAATTACTAAATCGTAAATCATAAACGGACCCACATGAACAAGGAAAATGGGGAGAGATGAAGGAAAGGAGTGAATGTATAAGAGTACAACTATGGAAGAAGGGATCCCTTACCAAAAAAAATAAAAATAAAAATAAAGTTGTGGTCAATAATTTATTATTTGATGGTCAATAATTTATTATTTGATGGGATTTGTTTGTAACGTCTGGCCGCTTCAAGAATTAATGACTATCCCACATACTAACACGAGACTTTTTATTGTGCTTTTTCATCACTCGCACACTTCCTCGGAAAACTTTTCAGGAGGTCACCCATTCCAGAATTGCTCCAAGTCAAGCACGCTTAACTGTGGAGTTTTTCCGTTCTGGGCTACCGAAAAGAAGATGCATCTTGTTACTATAGGTAGTACCAATTAATTCTTATAAGTTATCCCAAACTGTGCAGTCTCATACCTGCACAGTCTTTGGAATCCCTCTCTTTCGGGTGTCGATTCGACTCATTCATGCATGTAACCCCCCGCTGGAAGCCTGTCAGGAGCCGCTCATTGTCCGTGCCTCTTCAGCAAGTTTTGAATAACCAAAATCTTGGGCTAGGAGACAGGTTTTGAATAAACCTTTCCTCCTCTTCAGCATACCTCTCCTCCTCCTCGATAGCAATTTCATCAGCACGACCAAAGATGCGAGGGCAGGTAGAAGTCCCTCAAGTAGTGAAATTTCTCTCACCCATATCAAGAGATTTTTAAACTAAGAAAGGGGGAAATGAACAAACAACAACTAATTATGTATAAATGATGTGGTGCTGATGGACGAAACTTAATCAGACAAAAAGAATAGTGTGGCACATCACAAATATAAGCATCCGCATACGGCTAAATGGAGCAATGCATGGAGGATATGGAAAGCAGGAGACTATGTTGAAATAAAAAGAAGAAAGAATGGGCCAAATAATTAAGAAATACCAGTAGAACATACCCGAGGAAGGTGAGCTTCAGGGAGTTTGAAGGATGATAAGTAGGCAGAAAATGCGATGAGCACCGCGTTTGAATAATTCTGGAAAATGAAGTGGCAAGTTATGAGGAAATTGAAGTTACGAAAGTTATAACCGCGAAACCAAAAGGAAAGGGTATTAGAGTAATTTCAAAGTGGACAAGACGGTTGAATGACGTTTGTTGCAGTGTAATGCTAATACGGCGACAGAAGGGTAGTACCACACGTTGCACTCATTGGAGGAGGCTATGTGGAAAGGCAATCATTTGATGGAAGGAGTATCGTTTCTTACAAAAGACGAACCGTTTCTAGGTACGCATCAGGAAAAATGAATCGTTTATGGGAAAAGACCAGGAAACCTCGATACAAATATAAGATGCCTTGGGCGGGATCATACTCGAGGTGTCTAGGTGGACCTCGGTTACCTCTTACAGCCAAGATAAGAAGCCGAGGTCCAAGTCGAAGCACGTGCGACTGAAATGATTAACATTCAGAGTAAAACAGACGTCGGGAGACAAAGCTTGGACATCCCGGCACCCTGAATACTCAGTCTACCGGGCTGAGGGGCAACTGTTATGGACCCGAGTAAGGCCCACATACACAAGAAGCCCAAATCACTCAAAGCCCAAAGGTAAGCACTATAAATAGGAGCTAAAGACCACACGTATGACTGATCTCTCTCTAACCCTATTTTACGCAAACACAACAGCGCACACACACACACACCCTTTGGCTAAGGCCGTCATATTGTGTGTAATGATCCGTTGTCCCCAAGATACCTAATTCATAGGTATCTAGAGAGAAAGCATTAGGTCCAACATCAATCATCTGACCTACGGTTGGACACACCTACTTCAGGCAGAATGTATTCATTCTTATTTTTTCTACTATAGCATCTATCATGTGTTTAAAGTTAAACTCATAAACATCATAAAAATAATTTTTCACTATGATCTTTTTAAGTTTCATGTAACTTTTTCATATTTATGTTTTTAACTCAAAACTTATTATTTGCACCGAAAAAGGTCTAAAATCTCATAATTATATTTTTTATATAATTAATCTCTTTTAATTAAATTTAATTATTTGAGTTATTATACTTATCATATTATGTTGGTTCAGCGAACAATAAATAAGGATAAGATATCTTATTATGTCATTTCTATTGTGATCACTGAACGGATCCTTAGATTTCAAGCATTAAATAATTCATTTATGCAATTTACCAATACATGTACGTATACCCAACTCATACTCAAAATCTATAAAAATAAATAAATAAATAAAAAAGAGTGGTAAAGGACAGGATTTAATCCAAACCTTTACATTCACCTCTAATAGATTTTAGCAACTGAGTCATCACCTTCAATTTTGAGTGATGGTTAAATTAAAGTTTCTTCACATTATCACTTAATCATGTATTGTCATATCATTAAAAAAAATAATAAGCTAAAAGTGAACCAAAATTAAACTCTTAATTCTTTCACTTGGTCACAACACAACTCCAAAGGGTGTTAAGTGTAATTGAGAACATGGTCAAGCACAAAAACCAGAACCAAGGACAAAGGGTATAAGAGAAATGCACATAAGGATGACCATAGAGGAAAAGTGGACTTAAAACTTGCAATAGAGCCCACTATAGCACAAACAATTGCAACAACCAGCATTTCAGCTGAGAATTGCCAAGTGACATCTCGAACATAGATCAGAACTGAGATTGCCAAGAATCCAAGGATGTTATTCATGAACACCCCTCCATAAATCTGCAATGGCCCAAAAAATGTTAAAAGAGTTTTGAAAAAATGGTTTATTTTGGTTGAGTTTGTGGAATAAAGTTGGTGACTAACCTCAGAAATGGCAAGAGAAGTAGTTCTAGGCTTCTTATGGCTTACTTCTTTGATTGCTGCAGTTGCTTCTCTAGCATTTGTAGCCAAGGGGATTAGAATGAATGATATGGAGAATGAATGAAGTCCTGCACTGTTTGAGAAGTTTTTGACACTTTCTATTAGGGGTTCAGCCAGAATGGATAGCATAGCAATTCCTAGCACCACATATGTTAAAGCCTTGAACCATGCCCATATTGATTTATCAATTACTGCTTTGCTTTGCTTCTCTTCCACCACCATGTCAGCCTCTTCCCATGTCTTATTCACAATGAAAGAGTGTAAGTTTTTACATTCCTCACTTTTGACCAGCAAAAGATTGTTAGAAATATAATATGAAACATTCACGCGTCTTCACTTAATAGCCTAAGTTTTTTTGCAGAGTTAACCAAATGGTCTAGAGTTCGATATTTGCCATTCTCATGCTTCTAATAAATATTCATCTGTCTTCACTTAATAACTTAAGTTTTTGGGAGTATTGGTTGCATTGACAGAAACAAAAGCTAACTTAAATGGTGGTTGACAGAAACAAAAGCTAACTTAAATGGTGGGAGTGCCCAAGGCCTTATAAACTTCACATTAGTTGTTCATCCAACCAATGTGGGACTATATATATCTCAAACCCAGCAACAAACTCATCCTCATTGATTATCTGGTCTTTGTTAAGGTCAAGTTCTTCAATCCACACTATAGAACTGCATCCTCCACTTCCATTGATGCTTTAACAAACTTGATGTTCACCCCAAAAGTTCTAGCTCAAAGGGTGGGAGAGCCCAAAGTTATCTACTCCACATTAGTTGTTCATCCAACCAATGTGGGACTATATATCTCACAAAAAGTTTGATGTTTTTTGGACAAAGGGAATTGTGGATGTAACTTACTTGATACATATCTTCTTGAGACTCAGAATCTGAGAGAGGAGCAGGACTCGAAGTTGAGCTAATCCATTTCTCAAACCCAGCAACAAACTCATCCTCATTGATTATCTGGTCTTTGTTAAGGTCAAGTTCTTCAATGACTATAGCAACTGCATCCTCCACTTCCATTGATGCTTTAACAAACTTGATGTTCATGATTAGTTCTCTCAACTCAGAGTGGGAAATGCAGTTATCTCTATTGCGATCAATTTTCTCAAACAACCTGGTGATCACATGGCTATGAGAACTGGCAAAAGTATTGAAGAATTTTTATGAATTTGTTGTGGTCTTGATTAGACAAGTAAACTATATAGTCTAGTCAATGTAATCATTTTAGTTTTTACATGTAGTTTATTCAACATAATCTGTGGGGCTAGTTATAGTTGATGCTGTATTTGTAGTGTGAATTAGTAAATAGTTTTTAGATTGTGCTTGTTATTATGCAAGAGAAACAATTCAAGATACTGACCCTCTGATAGCAAGTTCATCAGGCTTTCCATCTGTTGTGAGAAGGCTTCCAACCATATCACTCTGAACATGCCTTAAGATTTCAGATATGAGTTGCTTCTTCCCTTCACGTTCTTTTTTTTTGTTTTCAATCCATGGTCCAAAAACCTGTCAATGTTTTCAATTAATTTTCAAATGAACATTCCAGCTAGGTAGGTTCTTAGATTTTCTGTTTCCAAACCCATCTATCATTTTCTTCACAATTTTACCAAATATTGTGAAGACTTATTCAGCAGGTGTGAAAATTGCATATCTACTGGATTCACCAAAGGAGTTGGAATTAAGATTCAAATATTGAATTTACTCAAAAAGTATATTGAAATATAAAAAGAAATTATTATGCACAATGCATGGTATTCAAGACATAACAAGGTGTATTATGTACCTGATATATGTCCTTGAGTGATTTCCTTGAAAAATACTGTTTATCTAAAGCATGCTTTGTTTGATCAAGCCATTTTGTGAAGCCACTCACAAATTCGTCCTTAGTTATTATTTGGTTACCATCCCGGTCAAAAAAATTTAACACCTCTTTTATTTCTTTCTCTTCATCGTAATTTGTTTCAGTTACTTTGTTTTTAAGCAGAAGCTCTTTTATTTGAGTAGCTGATATACCACTGCTCCCATCTCGGTCTATTTCCCTATATAGCCTGCAAAGTTCAGCACCTATAGTTAGTTAAAGAATACCCTTGTCAACAGGGTCACATGCTAAATTAGTATATGTAAAGAACCTTGGGATACACCATCCCAAAAACTAGCTCAAAGGGTGGGAGTGCCCAAGGCCTTATAAAGGCCACATTAGTTGCTCATATAACCAATGTGGGACTATATATCTCAACACGCCCCCTCACACGAGAGCCCATTGGGCTTGAAAGGTGGATGATGCAACCGGCCCAGCCTACCTGTGCTAAGAAATTTCACAAGAGAAAGTGGGGGACGGCGAGACTTTGATACCATGTAAAAAACCTTGGGATACACCACCCCAAAAGTTAGCTCATTGGGTGGGAGTGCCCAAGGCCTTTTAAAGGCCACATTAGTTACTCATACAACCAATATGGGACTATATATCTCAACCCGTATATATAACTCTTTCAAGTGCTGTTTGATGAAATCTCACCTTCTTATGGCACTCACATTTGGTGTCCCATTTTTGGTGAGGATCCTTTGCAGGGTGTCCTTTTGAACATGTTGTAATATTCTTGATATTAAATGATCATGTTTCAAATATTCCAGTCTTCTTTTCTGTACCCAAGGTTGAAAAACCTGCAGGTTATATAGCCAAGTGGAAAAACAATCATTGAGGACAATTGTAAGCATTACAAAATTCTGTAATAGTCAAAATAGGATGGCACATTATGACAGAGGATTGTGTGTGTGTGTTTCATAAAAACTAACATATTTTACCTTATGAAATATAATTTATTTTTCCTAGTATATTTCCCTAGGTATAGCGTGTGTGCATTGGTGTGTATGTTCCTTGTTGAGTATAGTGTATTAGCATGTGAATCAAAATACTAACTGAAATTTTAAGATTGCACATATATATTATTTCTACAAAAAAAAAAAAAAAAAAACAAATTGTTATCCGAATATTTTTTGTATATTGCTTGCTTATAACATTTAACTAAAAAATGTTTTAATATGACCAAAAAAATATAAACATTATTTAACGGTTAGATAAAGTGATTTAAATAGTTGGCTTTGATAATAGAAGAAGATGAAAATTGACAAACCTGGTAAATGAAGTACAGGATCAGAAAAATGGCAGTAATAATGAGAGCAACTATTAAGGTCACACTTCTTGCCCAAGAAGAGAATTGGAATAAGTTTGGGATTTGCATGATTGTAAGTGGTATTACTGAGAAAACCATGATTCTTGCAGTGTAACTGGTTTCCAAATCCGTAGTCATGCCACAACCTAGACATCCACCAAAAGATGACGTTTTGAAACTCCAAAAATAAGAATTGTACTATGATTGTTGTATTTGATACATGGGGAGTCATGACTCATGAGTAGTTTCAAGTTTCATTTTTTTAAGCAACTAGTGTTTTAAGTAAGCATTATTTATTACTATTTTTGGTTAAGATTTTGAATTCTTTGAAATAGCTCGACAATGATCTAAAGGGTATGAAATAAGTATACATACAATTTTTAGTAGCCACATGTCCTTCACAACCATATAACTCAATATGTAGTTTTATTTCAAATATGATTAGATATAGAGCTGGTAATTAGGGATGTGCATGGGTCGAACCGAACTGAATTTTTTGAAAAACCGAACCGAATTGGTTTAAATGGTTCGGTTCGAAAGTTGTTCGGTTCGGTCTAAAACTGGTTCGGTTCGGAAGTGGTTCGGAACCGGTTCGGGTCGACCCTCTTTTGAAAAGAAAAAATTTTAAAAAATTAAAAAATAAAGTTATAAAAATTAATTTGGTTTGGTTTGAAAATGGTTCGGTTCGGTTCGGAAACGGTTCGGTTCTTAAACCGGTTCTAAAAACTGGTTCAGTTCTTAAACCGGTTCTAAAAACTGGTTCGGTTCTTAAACCGGTTCTAAAAACCGGTTCGGTTCATGAACCGGTTCGGTTCATGAACTAGTTTTTTAAAAGCGGTTATTTTATGGAGCGGCTCGGTTCGGTTCATGGTTCGACCCACTTTTTTGGTTATTTTGCACACCCCTATTAGTAATCTTTATCATGATCAGCTTCTACGAGAAATTTGTTTTCTGGTTGACCTATTTTAGTAATATTTAATTTACAAGTTATTCATGTTTTATCGTATCATGTTAACAAACAACACACCGTGAGATTAGCGAGTTATTCAAATTGTGGTAGTGTTGAAAGTTTTAACCCATTTTCAGGTTTGTTTGATGTTCCTATTAAATTCATGTTGTGTCATGTCCTGGGAACAGAATTGACATCCCCTTATTAGAATATAAGACTCAAAGAAAGTGAGAGGTAGCAAACCAGTCAACAAGGTTTTTAGACTTTTATGTGCAATTCCACTCCCTGAATTTTGCTCAAATTCTTGGCTGCCAGTAATAACACAGCTTCCCCAAACTACTGTCAGAAGCAAGATAGATGATCCAGCCAATAAGCCAACTCCAGTGTAAGCATACTCTTGTGCTATCTCCCTATTGCCAAGAAGCCCAGAAACTGATAAAAAAATAAAATTATAAAAAAATTATACAGGATAAGGGATATGCAGACCAGATATTCTCTCCCACCATACACACCCAAGACTAATTCAAAGTTCAAACAGTAAGGAAATTGGTATTTAGAAAATACAGAACTGAAATAACTATTACACATAATTTAATCAAACAAAGCCTATGTTCAAAGAGTGACAAACATGTATTTCAGTGGCATATTAATATATCTTAATAATATCAAAGATATAATGGCTGCTAATATTAATTTATATAATGGAAAACATCAAAGATAGTCATGAAATTATTTTAATAATATCAGATTTAGAGATAGTTCCGTGCGGATTTAATATCAACATGTTAAGTCATAGAATATTTAGCTAATTCTTCATCTTAGTCACTTTGATCATAAAGTAATACCAACTATTGCTCCAACATTATGTTTAAACTCTCACGTAATGTATAAAAGTCAGCAGCATTGAATTCTAATTAGAAAGAATAGATAATTACAACCAACGACTTTAGTGGTTCACAAGTTCTGTTCTCTACCACACAAACTGATATGCATAGACTCAGAAGTCTATACAGCAAACTTGACATTGACTTCATATACAGAATTTGGATATCACAAGAACATTTTATATAATATGACTAATAAAATTCTAAACCATGCTGCATTAATTTCATTACAAAAGGAGGACAATTTCATGCTGTTTTGTACCTATTTCCAGATTTGCAAGTTATATGTGACATGAAACAATATATCCACTCAAAAGGCAAAAAAAAAGGGTAATAATAAATGGACCTTAAATGGACAAATAATCTGCAAGATGCATCAGCTAGAAGAACAAGTGGACCAAAAAAAGCAGAACATAAGTTTAGTTTAAAAAGGGCCGACCCAGTTCAAATACTCACTTCGTGAGTGTCTGGGGAAAGGAATACTCTAGGCAGTTTTTCCCCTGCTTTTTGCAGAGAGACTGATTCAAACCCGCGACCTGACACACCACGGCAAGCAAGCTTACGGCTGAGCCAAGCCGAAAATTCAATTAAGGGAAGGAAAAGAAATAACATACCAAGAAGAATTAAGGACTCTGGAAGGGCACCAAGGAGATGAAAAGCACTAGCACCAAAGATACCAGGTCCAAGAATCTTGAAGATTTGCTCACCCCCTTCAGCCAAATATGATTCTCCATGGAACAGTAAATACTCATAAACCAAAATAAGAAAGAAATGACCAAAAATATTATTTGTACATGGCAAGAAGCCATACATTTGCTCGCAGTGCTCCTCAAATGACTCATCATTTCCTTTGAGAAGCAAGTAAGATGTTTTGTTGGGTTGAACATCATGAACTCCATCTGAAACTAATTCAGAAACATGATCTTGTAGATAGCGACCTTGAACCTTAACAGATACCAATAAAAGAAGATAAATAAAGTATGGTGTTTTTGAAATGTTTCTGATCATTTTTGCTGAATTCAGCAATGGATCAGAAGGTTGGATAAGTTAGATAAACGATTTAAGGCTTTAAGCATATATAGTATATACCATCTGGTAGTTCAATTTATAATGAATTTTTGGCCAAGTGCATCTGAATTCAAACTCTGAAGATATAAATATAAATAAATTATGATCTTCCAAACTAGGATGTACAACTCTACAAGTAATTGAAAGTCATGTTATAGGTTCGTTACCAAGTTTATTACGGAAAAATCTGTCATATACTCAGACTAAATAATATTATATATAGGAATCGGGAATGATTCTTCCAATGTTTTGGTATAATATTTAAGGAAAATTATATTTTCATGTTCCATAGAGATTTATCTCTCATGTTATAATCATATAAAAAGATGTGCTTTTTAAAAAAAAAATTAAATTAAATTAGTGGACTCCGGTTTGTTTATCTCAGTAGATAAGATAATTTCTCTCCACCAATAAAGCCTAGCACAGTTGGTAGATAGCTGAGTTCTTTAAGCATGCTGCGTTCGATTCCTCTCCGTGTGTATGGAAAAGACTTTATTGGGAGAAGTTTACCCACTTAATATAATCTCCCGCCTCGAAAGACTTAGTCTTCAACAGTCTGCCGGAGAATATCTTGAAAAACCAAAAAAAGAAAAAGATAATTTCTCAAGTGCGCCCAATATATAATTACATTATTTCAAGATGAGAAAATATTAGAGTACCAAACCCTTGTATTTATTATACTTTTTATAGTTGATCTCAGGTTGTATTTTTATATACCTACAATTTGATTTTAAATTAAGAAGTCAATTTGAATCAAACTGACTTCTCCACATGACCACATGCAATAAAAAAAGTTTTTTTTTTTTTTTTTTTGATAAACCAAGAAAAAAAGTTTTATTAAATAATGTTTGTGATTGAGGTGGGATAAAAGAGTAAATTACGATATATAAGATTTCCCAACTTACGAGAATAAAGATGAAGGATAGTGATAGACGGTTTTATCCTTTTGTTTTATTTTATTTTTTTGTAAAAAAAGTTATTTCTCATATTTGAATCTTTAACCTTCGACTGATAAAGAATAATGTCACCGTTGATCTAAGTCTTCCAGAGTTGGATAAAAAAATTGGGAAAAAAATCTACAATACTAATAGAAAAAGAGATTCACATGTGACCAATCATTTTGAAGAATCTTGTTTCCTAAAATTAGACAGCAAAAAATTAAACAGTATTGAAGTTTTTTACCCCAACTTTATTTGACTGGAGAAATTAACAACGCACGAATTACCAAAAAAAGAAAGCATCACTTCGTCGTACGTAGACGTGTTTTATTAAACCATCCAACCGCGTCATTTCTTATGCCACGTCTTTTGTAATTCATTCATAAAAGCTTTCGTGTGTAGAAAAATACTCGTATTCAATTGGACCACACGTCAGTGGTGTGTATTAGTTCAATTAATATAAAATTATACAAGATGCTCGTAATCATTTTATATCTTACATTTAGTTTTTATTATTATTATTATTATTATTGGTAAACAAGTTTTGTTATTATTTATATTTATATTTAACAGCTCTATAATTAATAAACTAAAATTGTTAAAAGAAAATAAAATTTATGATTGAAAAAAAAATATTAAATTTGTTATTTTTGCTGCCCCAAATTTTCGTTCTCCCATAATTGCGATTGCCTTTTTCCATTGGATGAAAACGTTTTTTGAGATTAATTTATGAGCTTTCTAATTAAGAAAACACCATAATAAAATTTGAATTTGAAATTTTCTAAACGGCGGCGTGCTTGGTGGCAGTATTGTATTTTAAGTGTTGCTGGATCACTTACTCCAACTATTTTAAGGTTTTAAAATAATTGCTATTTAAAAACTTGTATTAGAGTTAAGAAGTTATTAAATATTTTTAGATTTTTAAAAAATATAATTTCATTTGACTAAATTATCCTTTCACTTTATCAATACTCTCTCATTTCATGTAGTGGATATACCAAGAGATCTAGAAAAAGAAAAAAGTTAGAAAATAAAAAGGATTTTATAATTCATTCAACAAGAGAATTTGAATCTTCCTACACACCCTTCGATTTCCGTACTAAAGTGAGTTTTACCTATAATTTTTTCTAATATATGGATCCCACATGTTTTTTGTCTTTACAACATGGGAGTTTAATTCTCATGTTAAATGAGAATTATAAAACCCAAATAAAAAATTGTGTTTATATCACTACTATATAAAAGGCAATATTTTAAACAAAAATTTAACGCAAAATTTTCGACAAAATTATCAACGGGTTATATTCCATCTCATTTTCCGATCATAAGTCACTTTTCCAATGTAAATAAAATTTCGATGAAATTTTGTTTGTAAAAAATAAAATTACTCACGTGATCAACAAGTAATAATTTCCAATAGACAATACACAACTAACTAAGATGGATGACAAAAAAAAATAAAAAAAATTCTTCATAAATAATGAAAAGTAATATTGAGTATACAACAGTGATTTCAGATCCTTCATATAAGACGACTCATCTCTTCTCCCTGCCTTTGTAATGTGCAAGTTGACGATTAACAAGAATTATTCTTTCGGGAGAAATTGTAGTTTATGGAAATGTTTATGGTTTCATTTTGTTATTTTTTATTAGGGATTTATACTCAAGATAAAAAGAAAATTCATTCAAGCTGATACTTTGATTTCTGTGTTTTGATTTTTTTTTTTCAATGGAGTCTGTCTTTATAGCTGAAATATTTAATATAATCCAAGTTCATATATATATATATATATATATATATATATATATATATATATATATATATATATATATATATATCTATATATTCAGTGGACCAAGCTACTGAAAATTAAATATTTTTTGGCTTACTTATACGAAGGAGAGAGAAATTTTGTTTTTTTTTTCTCTGAGTGGCAGCTCCTCAAAAGTAGCTGTGTCAGGACTATTACAAACGCTCTCCTCTGTAGTAGGGGTGATAATGAGGCCAGGGGCCTTAGGCCCGGCTCGGCCCGTCTTTTTTAATTATTGGATCCAGGCTTATACTCATGCAAAAGTCTTTTTATTTAAAATGCCTCAGACTTCTATAAGGCAAGCCCGGCCTTGAAGCCTTGGAGGCCGGCCCGTATATAATAAATTTATTTATTTTTTATATTTTTATATTAATCATTTCAACATCCTTTTCTCAGTTTTCTGTCTCTGCTCTATCTTTTCTCCCCGATCTAAGTCATCGTCCCACCAACAGGTAAATGATATCAACTCGCAGTTGCAGCAGTGGCGTGGACAGCGACGGAGGCACGGTCATCGGTGAAAAGCGACCAAATGAACTTTCCACCGACTTCTAGAATTAAAGAAGCAAACTCAATTTTTATCGAAAAAAAAGAAGAAGAAGCAAACTGGGAAGCGAGGCCGGTTGATGTAGAAATGTTTGAAAACCGAAAGTTTGTGGTTTGGAAAATGACTTGGCAGCCGACATTCAATTTGAGACAGCGAGTGCCTCTTTTCATAATTACTAACAATATTTCATAATTACTAACAATATTTCATAATTACTAACAACGAATGGTAAAGAAATAAGAGATATGAAGATGAAGATATAAGATGTAGAAAAAAGAAAGATTAAAAATGACAAAAAAAAAAGATGAAGGTAATTCCGTTGTTGATGCTTTGCCAACCAAAAGGAGACTATTAGACACCTGTGATCTATAGCTTTTTCTTGAAGTCCTTATGGATTGTAGAGAGTTCTTTGCTAGAGATTTGATGGACACTACTTGCCCCAGACTATGTTTTGTTTCTAATTCTGTTGCTTTCCCCTTTGTTCAAAAAAAAAAAATTAAGGAAAAATAACGTAAAGTAAAGTAAAGTAAATGTGTTGTTGTTATCTTGACTTTTTAATTTTAATATTTTTTTTATTATAAAATAAACAACTATTATTTTCTTACAAAAAAATACATATGAGTGCATGATTAATGGGTTAAATATTGCTACAAATTGAAATGTAAAGTTTTTATTTTTAATAAATAAACAGGCCACAGGCTTAAGACAGACTTTTATTTTTTATAAACAAATCAGGCCACGTGCTAATATTATATTCGTAATAGGTAACAGGTTAAGGCCAATCTGATACGTTTAAATATAGGTTTGTCCCGTTAAGATCAAAACTCGACTCGGCTCGATCCATTAACATCACTATAGAGAGGAGAAATCATTTCTCCAGGAAAAGTGCATTTCCTTTATTATTAATAATCAAAAAGTACCATTTTTCCACTGTAATTCTTATTTCAAATATTTATCACTTCCTTTTGGAATCTGTTACATGAGTGAGTGAGGTGATCAAGGATTTCGGTTTCTTAAAAGAAAACAAAAATATGGGTATCAATTTTAAAGGGATTAAAGATTCAACAATCTGAGATCTTTGAAAACGATCAAAAGTCAAATGGAAAGAACAAAATGCGTATACATATGAGCAATCATCTTCACTGTTCAAATCAATAAGGCATCAAGTGATCATGTCAGGTTTCACCAGTTTCTTTTTCACTAACCCGATAACCAGCTATAATTAAAGGGTTTTATATTTCTCACGTTAAATGAGAATTGAAATCTTATGTTATAGAGATAAAAAAATCCAAGTGTAAGAAAAAATTAGATGTATGACCCATATCAACACGGAAATCGAAGGGTGTGTAAGAAAGTTTGGATTCTTATGTTAAATAAAAATATAAAACCTATAATTAAATATCGAGTTTCTCAACATTTAACTCCATATAATTCTAACCAAACAGATTTCTCACATCTTCCATGACTTATCATAACAACAAAGAATAAAGTAACCACAACGTTAGCAGCAGCAGCAGCAGCAGTTAATGCCACACAAAGACCAACCATATATGTAATGGTAATCAAGCCCCTGACAATTAACGGCACATAATTATGACAATTAATTAAGGGCACATAATTAATCATGTATCAGTACTGTTACAAAAGCACACACTGACACACACACCCCTACCCCTAAAGCCTTTATGGTTAATTAATTAATAATTAATATATACCTGTTATTGTCGGTCCAACTGTATCCACCAAATTAATAGTGCAAGAAAATCCATTACAGCATTAGGTTAGAAGACACATATTTATAAATATTAAGTATATATATATATATATCCCCACACATATATATATATATATAGCTCTTTCACTTGGGTAAGCAACTTTCCATTCCATGTTTTTCCTTCTCCTTCATACATAACCCTAGAAATTAAACTCAGGAATAGCATAGTTATTATTGGCTACTTTATATTCTTTCTTTTTGCATGTACCACGAGGTTTCATGCACGCAAGAAAAAAGCTATGTATATATGATCTGGTGAAGGGCGATGCATATCAGAAAAAAATACAAGTTTCCGTGTGAAAAAGAAAAGCGGCAATGAATAAGCCTAATATGGATTTTTAATAGAGGGTCCAATAAAAAGAAGATAATTTTCGTACAAATCAAAGTGCAGCTAAAAAAGTCAAAGGAAACCTACGTATCATGAAGTTGATTGAACTTTTATCTTGTCGTGGTAGGGAAAAATATTTATTCCTCCGGGCCCCATGTGGTCCTTCCATTTAATGAGTGACACTTGTACAAAAATTTATATTTTATTTTTTCTCTCTCTTCGATAGTTGTCTCATCCTGATTGGTTTGAACCACTGAATCAATGGTGGTCCAGGACCACCAAAATTCTTCTCGTCATGGTAGGGAGCAACCAATTCTTGTTGCATCTTAATCAACCAGTGACCCTTTATATATGCATGGGGACCAATGGAGCATATATATCTCCTTCCTTCCAACAACACCAACTAATCGAATTGGTCCTTATCATGAAGCAAGATATATAATGGAAAGTTTGAAACCAAGAACATGCTAATGCTTGTAATGTAAGTTATGGTAAACAAAAACCTATTGATGAAGCAATATTCTTTTTCTTCCATGCTTGTCACAAAGGGTATCGAATTAGGCTAACTTTTGGCTTCCTTATAATCAATCATGCAAGCACATAGGTTGTCCTTTTTACGTACGTCAATATATATCGTTAGTGTGCATGCACGCGTTACCTTATCTTAATTACCTTCACATCCCCAAAATACAAGCACATCAATAATTCATAAATACACATTATATATATATATATATATATATATTGTATGAGATATTTATTTCCTATATATACATAAAAGTGTGTGAGATTCACAATTTATTTTTCTCTCTTTTCTCTTCGCATGATCTCATATGGCCCCACACACTTTTATGTATATCTTAAAAATAATTTTATACC
Source organism: Gastrolobium villosum (assembly GCA_032173675.1). Classification (NCBI taxonomy): domain Eukaryota; kingdom Viridiplantae; phylum Streptophyta; class Magnoliopsida; order Fabales; family Fabaceae; genus Gastrolobium; species Gastrolobium villosum. The sequence continues at coordinate 49,888 of JAVKPL010015995.1, forward strand.
AAATGACAATTTATTTTTCTCTCTTTTCTCTTCACATGATCCAATATGGCCCCACACACTTTTATGTATATGTTAAAAATAATTTTATACCAAATGATGATAGTTCATGGCAAATATATATATATATATATATATATATATATATATATATATATATATATATATATGGGAGGGATTTAAAGCCTTAATCTGGATTCATCCCGAATCGGATTAGTTGCGAAGCAATGAACCGATTAGAATATTTCCAAAAAATAATTTTATCTCCTACAACATAAAATACATCAAATCTATATATATATATATATATATATATTAAAAAGGTACATTTTTAATATAATTTATACAACTATATATTTATATTTGTTATATATATATTAAGCATCAATTTTGCCAAACACGCACACGGTACACCGTTTTTTTTGACTAGTCTCTCTTTTTTTTGGCTGAACTCCTTGAATTGATTATAATAAGCTCTGAGCTGACATTTAAAAAACATCAACCCATGTTATAAAAAAGAAAACCGGACCTACAAAGGTGATGAACCAAATTTGAATGGCTAATAACTGCACACGAAATTTTAACGCAAGAAGCACAATCACAGCCACAACTATCTTTTGATGTTAATTTCACACAAAATAATCAAAATTAACGAGTTGCCAAATAATATTCAAACGTTTAGTTCCCACATATAACATGCGCATCTTGCTTTAATACGAAAAAATTTCCATTCAAAAGCTCGCATTACTCACCATTGTGTAACCAAAAGTACAATAATAGCATAATTGGACATGATTTAATGTATAAAAGCTGCTGAGTAAAATAGAACAAAAAATTTAAGAAAACTGATAATTTCTTTTTGCTCCAGTGCTTAAGGTTTGATGTTATCTCATAAATGAACACTTAGATCACCGGAGTTACTCTTTCTGGACAGAAAAGGGAAACAGATCAATGTCTGTCATGCATAAAATCTAACACGGATACATACATAGCCTGAGTCAAACACATTAAAATGTTCATAGCCTCATGTTGAAGCCGTACAACACACAACAACATCTACCACATAGCCAAGCCAAACTCAGCATGGGTCACATTTCCCATGCCGTGATGGTCATCTCTTCCGCCGCTTCGACTCCACCTGCAAATTCATGACTTGTTCATAAAATTCATATATAACAGTAAAAGGTAACGTGAAACACGATAGAATGGAATATGAGATCATGTGAGAGAATATCAATCGCGAAGATACAAATCAACGATTGTGAGAGAATGCATTAAAAAAAAAGGATGATAAAAATAATAACCGTTGATCTATATTTAGAAGATTAAAATCCTTTCACATGATCACATCTCACATGAAAGGATCCATCACGAGTTCCATGCAATTTCCATGCTATATTCACAACATATGATTTTCGAGTTCTATGTCATAATCATCACTAATAAGTAATGTCACTGAGTAAACAGACAACAGCATCAAGACATGCTCCTTTCAAAAGATCCCATCACTATGCGATGCCCCAATGTGAGGATGACAGATACAATACGACACCATGCAGAATACATCAACCAAAATGACAATCCAGGTCAAATCATGTTCTAAAACTACCAAGTGAGAACATGTGTGTTCGATCTTCCCCGTTACCATCTTTGAGAGGAGTTTAAAGCCTTAGTCCTAGAGCCGCCCCGAACTCCGGATTAATCCATAGGAAACCTATTGGATTACCGGAGATACTCTCCAAAAAAAAACCACCAAGTTGGACATGTCTAGAAATATTTTAAAGCCTCTATACTGTAAAAAATAAAAAGAGAAAAATACAAACTCACACACCATTGATAAGTAGAGATTAGAGAAAAATACAAACTCACACACCATTGATAAGTAGAGATTATGTCCTTAAGGAACAAAAAAGCTTCACTATAATCTCATGCTTGACTCCATTACTTCCCCGAGATGAACTGTGCTGTGTGCGGAAGATGCCCCAAAAGAAGGACTGAAGTTGGTAGGTCAAGCTTAATGACTTTCACAAGAAAATGCAGAAATCTATTTCAACAAGTAGAACTATATTTTATAATACATAAACACAAACACACAGAAAAAGATCAGATAATAAACTTCTATACGTTCAGTCCTCTCATTTTATGAAAACCTCAAAACACAGCTTGAAATAATTAGAATCCAAATCTGAACTTACACATCATTGTAAACCCATTTGAACCTAATGCCACTAAATATAACGGTACTAGAAAAGATCAATAGATTATTGACCAATTAATCATGAGTCGTGACTTCAAAAACCTCCTGTTTACTACTTTTATATGCTCTTCCACAGGCTAGTTGAATCATGCAAACATGCCATCAATAATCAACAACAAAACCCAAATGAATATAAAGATCTGCAGCTAAAAAATTAAAATACATGAAGATCAGCAGGTTAATCATCAATCACAACCCCATATAATTTCAGTCTACTATAAAGCAAGCATGGCGCATGGAAAAAATAAACATACCTACATCTATACGCGCCCCCCACCTCCCAAAAAAAAGTAAAAAAAATACAATAAATTCAAAAGAAGAAGCCGGTTCACTGATATAATTAATGAAGATAGTAAAAGAATGACCAGGTCACAATTTAGTTGAAACCATATATTGCCAGAGTTTTATAGGGTTCCCAATTTAGGAATGGGCAGAGAAGAGATTCAGATAATGGAAAACATGAGATAAAGTACAAAGATTAACTTATTTAAAGAACCACTTGAACAAAGTGAAAAAGTATGCTAAACACAAAAAGTATCAAGGTAAAAGCTCACATGAATAAACATCATTCATATACCTATACCTCAAACAATAATTTCAGCTATCAATACATTCAAATACAAATGCAAAGACAAGGTAAACCAAAGCTGCAAAACAAGAGTACATAAAAAAAACAGGAAATATTGAAAGTATCTTTAAAATTTTAAAGGGTGCCTACATCATAATATCTATACTTTTAACCATCTGACAGGCTTAAATCTTTAACTAATTACACTTTGCAACAATTTCAAGTTAAAAAATGCCCAAATCCTTTCACATTAAAGAAAACCAAGCAGAAAAAAAATATATCGAATAAGCTAAGTTTAGTACAAGACTGAAGAAACAGGTGTTAACACTAATCAGATTAGCATATATGAAATAGTGCACAACTAGAATTTCCAATTTCTAGACATGAAGCAATCTTCCATATAAACCATTTTACAGACTAGCAGCAACACATTTGCCAATTTCAAAATTAGCTGCAATAAATTGCCCATTTTAATACTAGCGGCACTAAGGGTACATTCTTGTTTTGGAAGAAAAACTTCACTTTTTACACCAATCTAAAAATACTACACCTAACGTGTCCCCGTTCCCCCCTTTAACCTTGGAATAATAATGTTTCTCAAGAATGTGCAGAGAAAATAAAATTAAAAGGAACAAAAGTGACAGTGCATATAAAATTATTAAGGACTGGATGCAGGCAGTCTCACCTTGACATCAGATCCTGGTGATACAGGAAATGTAGCCTGGGGTTTCTTCAAGTCATCGTCCGATGAACATTCAGAACACACAAAATGTTCCAATTTCTTTGCTTCTTCAATAGTCATGCCCACGCAAGCAGGATGGTACCTACAAGAAACCTACAAAAATTGAAAAGTGTTTCTTTCGTAAAATCTATAGTGACATAAAAATATAAAACCATAATGGCATGATTTCTCAGATACTCCTTAAATTTAACAATATTTGCGTCAATGAAAGTATGATGCCAAATAAAGGCAGATATGATGAAAACACAAAACAAATAAGCCCCTGCATCATTCAATTTATATTGGCTGGCGTGTGCATCGGAGAAGAGAAACAAAAGAACCTAGAGTCAAGATTATTTAGGCTAACAAAAGGCTGATATAGACACATCAGCAGTTTCAGCTCACTATAAAATTCTTCTGCCATTGAATTTTTTTTCCAATTAATTATTAGTAGCTCCCTTGTAAACGGAAAATTCTTTGTTCTTTCTCCGTTTCCTGCATTGGTCTGAATTGGTTTTTCTTTGACTGAACAAGCAGAAGGCTTTGTCAAGAGTAAAATGCAAAATGTACAGGTAGGCCAAGACAGAGTTCCAATAACATAAAATTCAACGAGTGTATTAAAGCTATTTGGACATAGGAAAACATTTCACAGGGCTACTTGAAGCCTTCTCGTAGTCTTTATCGTTCTTTTTTGTTTAGGGTCAACAACCTTTAGGTTGGTTCTGCAGGTGCTGGAATATCCACAAGATTCCATAATCCAAGCAAATAACACATCTAATGCTCGAATTAGAAACCTGAATAACTAAAAACCTGTAAAAAAAATGTAATAATAGTAAACAAAGTAAAGCAGAATACACTGATTTTACCAATCCTTGCACCCCTCACACTGCACCATAAGATCATCCGGGTTATAAGGCATCTCGCATTTGCAATACCTTCAACACATAAAACCAAATCAACAAAAAAACCACACTACTTCAAATACCAAAACACCATCATTTCATTAAAAACAAAAACAAAAAATAAAAACTCACACAGCAACACGGTCAGGCGTGAAAGCCCCAGTAGCAGCCTTGTACTCAAACCTACAATAATAATCTTCAGCACCTACATTCTCAAGCTTAGTATAGTTCTTGAAAGAGTGCACAACACACTTCCCTTCAATGGTGTGAGCACTCTGAACATCATAATGGTCAGACAAAAAAAGCTCCTTTGCTCCATGAAACTGCCTCCGTCCACCAATAGACTCTTCAGGCCGATAGTACCACCTCACACGCACCTTCACGTTGCTCCTATTATCCTGCTCGATCTTCTCCACGCGCGCCACGTACGGTGGCTTGCTCGTGTCGGAAGGCCGCATCAGCACACAATCCCCAGCTGCAAAAAAGGAAGAAAAAAAAATCACAACTTTCAGTAATCCACACAACACCCACATGGTTTCGAAACATACCCTTCACTCCATTCCGCAAAAGGAACGATTTTGAAGTCATTTACGCAACTGGGTAGGTACAAGAAGAAAAGGGTTTCAAGCAATTACCTCTTACGATCTTGTTGGTGCCTCTGATGGTGTATGAGTCCAAATCTTTTCTGCCAGGTCTCGTTTTCGCCATGCGTGTGTAGGGTCTCTCTGAGCTCTGTTTCCAATAAAAGTGTTGTAGCTGAGAGTTGGAAATGCAAAAGGTTGGAGCTTCAGCAATGGCGAGAAATGGATGAATTTCTCTAAGCCCTAAGATTTTTGTGTTTTGGGGTAAGGAAGAACAGAGGAACCCTAAGGTTTCATTCACTTCCTTTGAAGAGAGAAGAAGAGGGCACGAGAGAAGGGAGTGAACGTGACGCTCCCTTTGCCTTCAGTTACAGTGATTTTTATTATGGTATGTTAATAAGGTCTCTTAGTTCATTGTTAACTCTTGGTAATAGTCATTAATTAAACTTAGCATTAAGATTTGATAGCTTTTATGTACTTGCCATAACACTATGAAGTTTATTTTGCTATGACTTGACCATTTTTACGTTTACTTTCATTTTTTTTTTTTTGCGGTAATCTAGGGCACTGTTTTGTCTTGTAGCAGCATTGTTTCTGCGGAAGGAAACAAAGGCAAATTATCTTCTCAAAAAAGAAACGGTAGTTTCCCTTAGGTAGAGTTTTTTTTTTTTTTGATACATACCTTATGTAGAGTTAGTAAAATAGTTAAGGAGAAATCTATGGTAAGTATCTTAATAAAAGAGTGAAAACAATTAAGGTTATTAATTTCATGGTTATCTACTTCTCTTTCCTTTTTCCCTCTCAAGTTATTTAAAAGTCTTATCTTTTTCCATTTTTGGTATTGCCATAATAAGGTAGGTATTACCATTATAAGGTAGCCTGCATAGGTAAATTGTAATAAAAGAAGCCCAATTAGAGGGTTTAGGTGATTGCAATTTGCAAATATACAGGACTAGGACTAGACCTATCAAAACGGATTAGAACGCGTCTTATGTCCTAGTGCAAGTGGGCTAAGCCCAAAGGCCCGTATAGATAAAAGTCTGCATGAGTTTAAACCTCCCACAAAATTCTATGAGTGACAGTTAATATGTGGACCGTTTATAAATTTAATTTTTTTTCATTTGATTAAACATTTTTGACACAAAATAAATTTCTCCTAAAATATTATAAGAGTAAAGCATATTTTGGATCTTCAACAAATATTTCGGAACTCAATTTAATCTTAAAACAAAAAATCAATTTGTGGTCCTATGAAATTCAAAATAGACACACGTTATTTCTTTTAAGGGATTAATGTTGGTCTTCTTTAAATTTTAAAAGGACCATGAATTTTGACTAACTGAATCTATTTTAAATTTTGCAGGGATCAATCGATTTTTTTCTCTAAAGAATTAAAATGGATCCCATAATTTTTATTGAGAATCCAAAGAGTAACTTACTCATATTATAATATTAGGATCAATAATAATTAATAAATATTGAATAGCTATGACAAAAATATCGACACGAAGAAAATAAAAGTTAAAATGAAGGTACGTGACATAGTTTATCGAGAGAAAAAAAAAAGGTACGTGACATAACTCTCCAGAAAAGAGAAAAAATATCAGTTATCTGCCAAAATCGAACAATACTATAAGAGCTTAAGCACAAAATCGTTATGTTTGTTTGGTTTAATTTCCTTTGAACTTATAAACTAAGTTAATGCAAAAACTAAATGCTTAAAGAATAAAGATAAAGCTATTTGGCGGTTATATATATTTTATGAGAAAAAGAGTTCTCATCTTGTAGGCTAAATTTCTCATGTTAGTGATAGCTCGATTTGTGTGTAATAACTTTTTTTTTGTTTTCTTTCTGTTTTATGTGTGGGCCCCACTATAAATTTAAGTGTGTAGGAAACTTTTCTCCTCACCAATAACATGAGAAATACATTACCCATATTTTATAGCTTAAAAGTTATCTAAAATTTTATAAAAAAAAAAAAGAAGAAGCTTAAGCTATAAATAAAATTTTTGGTAAAATAATTCATGTAAGCTCTAAATTTATAATTCTAATTAAAATTAATGTGAGGGTGTATAATTACAAATCTCTATATTATTAAGGAAATTTCATATAAACATAAATATTAATTAGAAAAAAGTGATAAATAATCATTTTTTATACATTTAAAAAATTTAATGAGTATAATAATATATCAATTTATAAATAAGAATTTTATTTATCTGTTATAAAAAAAGATTTTATTTATCAAATATTTATTATATAAATAAAAAAATGTAATCTATTAGAATATGTATATTAAGTTGTGTTAGTTTGGCGCATATCATGTAAAAAGTACCCAAGCTGATGTATCCTATTATTATAAGTAAGATCTTTGTGTGGTCATACTTGACACAAAATTCCATAATCTTGAGATGGTATCAGAGTTAACGTTCTAAGAAGTGTTGCTTTTGCAAAATCCTAAAATCACGCTTAGTTAATTCTAAGTAGGGGTGTAAATAGATTGGGTTAGGTTAGACTTTGAATTAAATAGGTTAGGTCTATATAAAAAAAGTTTTGTCTGGCTTGACATGCTAGTTACTCTCTCTCTCTCTCTTTTTACTGAGGGTTATGTTTGCTTAACTGCCCATTTCATTGATGTCCCAAATTACAAGTTTGAACTGCCCTATATTTAAAAAATAAAAGCCTTGGCTAGACCTGTTAGCCTGTTTAAGCCTATTAAACATTCAACAATTAAAAGAAGGGTTTTACAAGAGTTATGTTGTAGGAAAAGTGATTGTGTTATGTTATAGAGATTCGTTTTGCGTGCCGAATATTTTTTTTGCTGCGGGCCCCACAAAATATTGTGTGTGTAGGAAATTTTTTGTGGTCATGTTAAATGATAGATGATAAACCCTTAAAAGAATAACTAAAATAATATTATTTTTTATTCAAAATTATTAAAATAATAATTTTATTGATTTTATTTAAAATAAATAATATGATATAGGTCGGCCTGTAGGCTTATAGGCCCGACATGTACAAAAAAAACCTATGGCCTATTTTCTAAATAGGTTTTTTTAAAAGCCTAGGCCTGTTCTATTTTCCTTTTTATAATAGGCCAAGTCTGGCCTAATATAGGCTAGGCTGTAGGTTCCTGTAGCCGGCCTAACCCATTTACACCCCTACCAACAAGCCATCATTATCACGCATCCTACCGACAACCCTTCAAGACCCATTCCTCAGTTGTCATTTGTCATTAGGTATTGTTTGACCGTCCTTTGCCTTTGTTATTGTCTGTCGCCAACAATGACTTTTTTGGTGACATATTCGGACGAAACCACTACGACCTAGACCGTTTCATCAAGGCAGTCCTTCCTATGCAGACAGGGCATCCACCAGAGTTTAAACAAGCCCATATGTGTCATTTCTAGCCACAGCTTCTTCTACACGTCAGTGCATGGAGGCTCGTTTAGTCGGCGTGACCGGACCACCACATAAAAAATGGCCTATCTTTGCTCTATGTGGATTTGGTTTCAATTAATTTTGGGTCCAAGTCATTTGAGAGATTACAATGAACCACTGTCATTTGGCACTTTTTTTCTACGGATTCTCGTGATCTCTTGCTTTTTTTTTGTGTTTTTGAGTCACTTTTGTGTTTTTTTGTAGGTTCTTAACATTGACTAAGACCCACTACGATGGGAGATCGCATCCCTGTGTTTTTTCAATCACCTTTTGTGTTTTTTGTGTCATAACAATCCTCGTTCTTTTTGTCATAAATTGAGACATATTGAGGAATATTATAAGGCGAAATATCATAAGCCTATTTTCGCTGCTCCTTCTCACATAGAGTCAACATCCTCTACTCTTCCTATGGTTATTCCAAGTGTAAAACATGAGATTTTTCTTCCATCTAAGACCACCTTAGAGATCGATAATCTTATTAATTATATCTTTCAATTATCTCATTTTAATTATTAATAAAAGTATTATATATGTGTATGTCTCTCTCTCTCTCCCTCCCTATATATATATATATATATATATATATATATATATATATATATATATATCTAATTTTAATAGTTATTGAAGGCTTAATTTGCTTAAACAGTCTAATAATCCTATGTCAGATATTGTAACACCATGTGAGCTACCGGTTTGTTATAATTACATATGGTATTAAGCGTAGTTGAAATCATATACGATAAATTGAATTTACAAATAAACTTTTTCCTCTATTATGTATAAATTGATTCCGTAATTGATTACCTTAACTTTCTTAATAATACTCATGCATTGCTTAAAAGCATCATACGTTAACTTATAATCATTTACTATGCAGTCCCCATAGACCAATGATGGGATGAAAATTTGTTCTCATCTAAGCTCATTTTGATGGCAAAATACCATTTGTTCCCTCGTCTGATGAGCAAATTTTTCACTAAAAACGCATGTTTATATCTTCATGACAAAAACACAGTGGGGAACGAATGATGAGGTATTCATTTGAGAAATATAGAAAAAAGGGAACAGAATGGGAACATTAAATACACCTGCTCCTCTAACTCAATCTCTTTGAACACTTTGCAGGATACGTTGAAAAGAAACTTCCATAAAGCATAAGAGGTACAACAATCAAGTAGGAAGAAACGTGTATAGTAGAGAATAAAGAGTTCTCATTGGACAAGAGGAAAGCAAAGCATGGGAAGTGCAGAAGAAGAGGCAAATCTCAACAATAAGTGTCTCATCCAGCAACTTGTGTCCCTCTGAGCATTGTTCACACCCCCTTCATGCAGTCAAGAAAACAACTCAATAGAAATTACAAGTTTTACCACCCACTCTTCTGGCCTATAAATAGGACGTTCCATAATGAAGAAATCATCGAATTCCTTAAGAAGAGATCATTTAGTTTCATTTATAGTTTTTACTTTCCAGTTGTATATTTTAGCAGTAGTTAAATGACAACAACTTCTCCTCTATTCTGTATCACTCACTTGAGACTCATCACGAACAGCAACCATACTTCTCCATGTTTTTTTGTAACCTAACTTGTTTCTTATCAATATAAGTTGTTATTTCTTTTCTCTTCCATTAGTTATCTCTGAAGTGAATATCAAGTCTATGGGGTTTCAGTCTGGAATAATTATGTTTAAAGATTAGCCATGGGCTAAGTTATTTGTGGAACGGAAAAACTGTGAAGTTCTTAAAAACTATTTTCAAAACTTTTGTACTGAAGCTTTTGTATTTCTGTGATTAAGTATGCTATATTCATTGCGTATCAATGCAAAATTGAACTCATACTGAGAAAGGAACTTCCATAAGGAGGAGATTTCAGACTTCTTAATCAGAGGAGGAAGGTACTGTTGTGAAAACAACACTATTGGTTGCCCTAGGAATAAGGAACCACCTCGTTCACTGAAGGTTCTGAACTTAGTAACTGTTGGAGTCAAGGGAGCCATAGGAATATGGAAACTTGTGAGCCATTAAAGTCCATGAGCTGAGGAATCAGAGTTGGCAGTGAAAAGACCTGAACAAATTCAGAAGGGTTAAGTCTTGAGTGGAGAATATAGCTATTTAAGATTGGAACAGTGGATCCGTTCCTTGTGTTAAAAACTGTTTTACCCCTCCACGCTGTTGTCTCTTAAATATTGTTATTTTATAGTTATTTTCTGTCATCAATCTTTAGATTTCAACATCAAAACTACAACGAATATTGTCGTTCCTTCTCTCATTAAGAAGGATTTGATATATAACGATGCGAGGAGTTGTTTGGAGTCAAACTGAACCTGATATCCTTGAGGAACGTTGTCAAGATAGCAGGGAACGGACGACCAAACAGTTCAATTACTTTCTTTTCTTTTTAATTTTATTTAAAATAGTTTAAGGTATTATCTAGAGTTCTATCCTCGTGGGAATGATAATCTGGGCATTAATAATCCCATTTATTACTTTATGCGTGCACTTGCGTTGAAATCAAGAGAACGAATGTGTTTTCTCTTGATGAACTAAATTAAGGGAATGTCCTTTAAAGAAATATTTATTCTACCAACAAGTTCACACCCAACAACCAACATGGTGTAAAAACATATTTGAGTTGCAGGGTTAACGCATTAAAATGCCCCACGTGAGTGTTTTAATGCTCTCTGGCACGTTAAAACATTTAGATGCTTGGATTCTCATTAGAAGCAAAGCCCATCTACTAATTGCAAGTGAAAGGCCTTGTAGAGAAAGATTTTTCTTTCGAAGTTTGGAGGAATTGTTTGATTTTGCGGTGTGAGGAGTGTTTCAACTCCTTAGAGCTTGTGAAGTCTTTTATCTTAGCCTTCTAAAGAGATTTAAGGTAAAGAAACTTTACTTATTTCAAGTTTCACGGAGGTTTAACAAATCTAGGTTTTTCAGTAATAAAAAGTGTCGATGGTGTTGCGTTTTTGTGATAATAATCACGTTTTAATTCACCTAACCATGGTTTGAACTTGGTTAACAAAACACACTTGGTCATTTGCTCTTTTAACCTTCCTTTCATATTTCTTTTCTAACCAATATTTAACATTTCTAACATGTGTTTTAACTCATAAACTTCATGCAGTAGTTTTTCACTATATTATTTCTATGTTTCAGGTAACTTGCATATTTATATCTTTCCCCCAAAGCTTTCACTATTTGCACTTTTATCCTCAAAAGTGACTAAAATCTCATAATTATATTTCTTATCTAATTAATCTCTTTTAATTATGGAAAAATTCCTAAATTCTCATTATACTGGTTTGAGTTATTATACCAAACCTTTTGATTTTTAAATATAGGTTAGATTAAGTTTATAATGTAGCCTACATAAGGTTAATAGGGCAGGTCAGACTCAAAATATTTTGCATAGACCTAGCCCATTCAAATGAAAGTTTAACCCAACTAAGCCCATTTACATTCCCAATTAGGGGTGAAAGTGGGCTGGGCTGGGCCGAGCTTTGCCCCGTAAAGCCCAAGCCTATGCTAAAAAAATTTAGTTTGGCTCGGCCCGATAGCATCGTATGAGTCTAACCGTTAGCCTGTTTTGGCCCATTTATAAAAAAATAAATGGCCCGGTCCGGCCCGGCCTGTTAGCCTGTTAATTTTTAACTTCCAAGCAGATCATGAATCAACTCCACAAAATACTCAAATTCTATTGTTAAAACAAAAATCACAATTTTAACGTCCAAACATAACCATGATGATTCGATGATTCGAAATACACCTCTTTCCTTCTCAGCCTTTCAATTAAACATTACCAATCACAGAATCTGATATTAAGCTTTTTCTAATCAAGATCAATATGAACGAGGAACTCTATTTACCTGATAAATAAACACACAGAGATGAGAGATAACTTGAAGTTGGTGGACAACGGTGGTGGCGTGAACGGTGGAGGACCGCGATGGTGGCGTGAACGGTGGAGGACGACGGTGGTGGCGCGAACGGCGGTCCAGTTTCACCCCTAATCCCAATATATATTAATTAATCTCATATTGATTTTGCAATGACCTTCAAACCCCGTGGTAAGAACACTAACCCAATAATAAAGATGGTATAAAAAAATATAAAACCATGTTATTATATAAAGATGGAAAGACACTTTGTTGGTAGAGGCAAAATCCAATTCGATGATTTCTATACCTTGAAATGATTAGTCTTTGGCTATCGACTGGGAGATACCTTGAGAAAACTAAAAAGAAAAAACCATGTTATTAACATTTTTTACATCTAGAACTATATGAAACATAGATTCACTCATAAATCGTGCCACATTTGTATAATATTATTATCTAATTTCACTATAGTGCATTTTATCTTATAGTTTTTTTTCCTGTCATGTTCATCCTTGAGATTCTATCATACGTGACAGTGTTTACAATATGTAATTAGGGTTTTCCTGAAACTATAGAGGGTGTCAAACACTTACATAAGAGAATAGAAGATCACGAAAAGGCCACTCTTGGACTAAAAATGTTCCGTGAACCTAGTGCCTGTTTAGATATTTTTTTAACTTCTCTTCTCCTTATAAACAGAAGCTAGGCAAAATAGGTTTTTTTTAAAAATTCTTATAATAAAAAGTGTTTTGTTATAATGAAGAAAAAAACCCAAAAGCTCCTTTTTAGCTCTTATCAACTTTTCTTGAAATAGGCCAAAAATTTATGTAATCACTAAACAACTTTTAACTTTTTTTAAGCTTGTAAAGAAACTTTACTTATTTCAAATTTTAAGGAGGTTTAACAAATCTAGGTTTTTAAAAAACATGAAGTGTCGATGGTGTTGTGTTTTTGTGACTAATAATCATGCTTTAATTCGCTTAACTGTAAAAGATTAATTCAACTCAAAAGCTTAAACTGTTAGGTGAGGCTACATTAATGATTTTATACTTATCTAACACGCCCCCTCACACGAGAGCCAATTGTGCTTGAAGAATGGATAATGCTCAGATCCACTTACTTGTGCTAAGAAACTCCATAAGAAATAATTAATTATTAATTACACGGGGGCGATGATGATCGAACCCGTGACATTGAGGCTCTAATACCATGTAAAGAACCAATTCAACCCAAAAGCTTAAGCTGGTGGGTGATGTTACAGTAATTGTTTTATATATCTCTAACACGCCTCCTCACATGAGAGCTCACTTAGTTTGAAGGGTGGACAATGCATAGATCCACCTATCTGTGCTAAGAAATTTCATAAGAGAAAGTGGGGCAGTGAAGATCAAACCCGTGACAATGAGGCTCTGATACCATATAAAGAATCATCTCAACCCAAAAGCTTAATTCGTTGGGTAAGGCTATAATGGTTTTATATATCTCTAACATGTACCCTCACAGGAGAGCTCATTGGATTTGAAGGGTGGACAATGCACAAACTCACCCACTTGTATTAAGAAATTCCACAAGAGAAAGTGAGGGCGGTGAGAGTCGAACTTGTGACACTGATGCTTTAATACCATGTAAAGACTCAATTCAACCGAAAAGCTTCAGTTGGTGGGTGATGCTACATTAATAGTTTTATACTTATCTAACATGTCCCCTCACACAAGAGCCCATTAGCTTGAAGGGTGGATAACACACATGTCCACCTATTTGTGCTAAGAAACTCTACAATACATAATTAATTATTAATTAAATTGGGGCGGTGAGGATCGAACCCGTAACACCGAGCTTCTGATACTATGTAAAGAACAAATTCAATCCAAAAGTTAAGCTCATGGATGAGACTACATTAATGACATTTTCAATAAGATGTCATTGCGTAGATATAGAAAAAATTTGTGAAATAAAAAAAAAATACCTAACACCAAAGTCAAAAATTGTGGACTTCCGAAATTTTATGGTCAAACTGTTGACATTTTTGTACCATGTGTCAGCATCGGGTGAGTCAAACATAAACTAGGCGCGATCGTGCACCCTATTGCATCCAATTTTGAACGTAATTGAGTGTAACATATCCATAAATTCGTTTCAAACTATTATCTGTTTGTGATTTATTATTAAAATAGTAATATTTTAATATATATTTTTGCCAATTATAAGTGAGTTGACATTTTCAAAAAATTAAAATAAGAGAATTCGAAAATAGAAACACCAATTGAAAGTTGAAACTGAAAAGGATTTTCAAATGAAATCATTTCAAAACAAAAAGCTTCACTTATTAATCAAATCAATTTAAAATATTCAATTCCAAACATACTGCATATGTTCCATGTTTTATAACCCAGTTTTTTTTTTACATTGTCATGAACCTTTTTTCAGGCACCATGTCTTGGGGTACGGCCCATTTGGGCTAGCCCCTTATTATGATGACAGTGAATGCACTAAACTAAACTTCGCAACCGGAGAAAGGAGGAGACTAATTCCCCAACCGAAGATTTTTGATTTATCCTCCAGCCCCCAAAGATTTTCCAAGAAACTGCTTGAGGCAGGATTTGATCCCTGCACCAAGTAATCCCTTGAGAGCTCAATTTTTGTGTGTGTGTATAACTCACTCATTTTTTATTGTCTTCTGTCAAACAGAAGTGAACAAAAGATTTGAATGCGAAATGAATTGAATAGATTGTTACTCTTTCAACGCGAGTGGATTCTCTTATGTGTAAAAGTGATCATGTGATCATATTATTTAATTACAATCATCATTCATTGATAATAATGAGATAAAAAAAGTGTATAATTTTTAAATGAGTGGTTGTGATCAAATAACATGATCACTTTTCCATATGAGAGGATCCACTCCCCTCTTCCAACGAGAATATCTTTGGTGCATCAGATATATCGAACTCGGTACATCTTTTTTCCGAATTTGGTAAAATTTGTAATATGGCGGGAAATGAAAAATTCAATAGTGATGAAATATTTTCTAAATTTGGAAAAAATATATACCGAATTTAGTACATCTGATACACCGAAAATATTCTATGTTACAACAGATCTGCACAGCGGACAAATACAGAATATGAGGTTCCATTGAGGAGATAGGGTAGGAGAGGCTCTCATTCTTTTCATATAAGACACACATACACCATGTATCAGATTTATATAATAATTGACTCCTAATGAGTGGCTCAAATCTTAAGTTGGGATTTCTTTCGGATCCCTAGAATCTACTAGGGATTAAATAAAAAATGTTTATTTGAAATGTTGCAGCTTCGGTTCTTTTTAGACAACAAAAGAAATCTGAGCATATACGTATTTTTCATCAAAATAATATAATACAGGAATGCCAAAATATAATTAATCTAAAATTAAAAATACTATGCACACCATTTCCAATATTTTCCCTTAATGAGATTCGATATATTAGGTCTCAACCGAAAATTTTAACTATAAATTTAGGAAAAAATATTTATTTTTTCAAATGACACAATTTATGTCATTTCTTTCTCATAAAGAGGTAAGAGTAAGACCCACATCTTTATTTTTTTTGTCTACTCTCTCCCATGGTCTATCTCTTTCTCTCATTTAAAATGATACAACTTTACATCTTTAAAATAACACACATTTTCCCCATAAATTTTTGGGTTTTTTTGGCAGTTATATGTCCTCATTCATTTGTTTATTTCTAACAAATATAGGACTTCAGGATTACTCACATTTAATAATAGGACTCAAAAGAGATTTAATAAGATAAAAATATAACATACAAAATTACTTTTATGATATTTTTAAAATTATACATTATCATTTCTATAAAGGGGAAGAACTTTTTTGATTCACGTGTAAGAATAAAAAATCATATCTTTTATATAATGTTTTTAATATTATAAGAGATAAAATTATCTCCTATACACATAAAAATATGTGATATTTATATTTTATTTTCACATGGCCCCACATAAACCCAACATACTTATATGTATATATAGAAAATAATTTTATCTTCTACAACATAAGAAACATAAGACTACATAGGAGTTATAATTATCTCCTATACATATATAAAAGTGTATGGAGTTGAAAAAAATAAAGAAAAAGAAAATATGAGTTTCACATATTTTCATATTTATAGAAAAAATAATTTTATCTCTTAGAACATTAAATATATAAAATATTATTGTTCATGTCAAAAAAAAATAAAGAAAAAGAAAATATGAGTTTCATATATTTTTATATTTAGAAAAAATAATTTTATCTCTTAGAACATAAAATTCATTAAACCCTATAATCAATATTATTGTTGATATTCTATATCTTGTTCACATTGGTAGTCAAATGTACATGTGCCTGTTTATATAAACATATATAAACAGAAAATTATTTTTATTTTTACTGTAAAAAGAATTTTCTGTCACAAATAATGTATTTATGGAAATATATAGACAAATATCTTTTTTTTTTTTTTTGCTTGTGGTGGGTTTTTTTTTTTTTTTTTATCTTTTAAATGTCTATATGGCAGACAATACTACTTTGCCACGGTCGAAGAAAAGTAAATGCCCTTATATAATTCCAATCTCAGCATAAATACCTACGACTATATTATATACTAGGAATAATATATTGCGTACTATAATATACTACACCTAATATATAATGTAATTTACAATAATTTATAAACAAAAATTTATAAATATAATTTTTTCCTTTCTTTTCTTTTGATGTGCTTTCTAATTTCTGTACTTCGATGGACAGCACCGAGCGTTTTGCATTATAGTTTGATATCGAATGATTGATGAATCAACATGCATAATAAATTTCTCAAATAATAATCTGTACGGTCCTCAATTTGTTCACGTGATTTTGTTGTTGGTACTCAAATCCACTCATGGCCCAGTCCAAATTGACCATGTTGTCTTACTTACATGAAAGACATAAGATTTTTTGAGGCATTTCAGCAACCTCAGTTTCTCTGTTCCTCTTCTGATTCAGCAAATGTGAAAATGAGAAACATTTCAAAAGCAGCATGCTTCATTTTCTTTGTTTTCTCAGTAGCACTTGGTGTTGAATGCCGTTCTCTTCGCACCAGTGTTTCTGAGTTGGTTTCTGATGGACTTGATGATGTTCAAGTCCAAGACTCTCACATACAACTCAAAGACCAAAGGGTTGAATCTTCTGCTGGTAAATACTGTGAACAAATGTATGGCTTCTTGCCATGTTCTAATAACATTTTTGGTCATCTCTTCCTCATTTTGGTTTATGAGTACTTGTTATTCCATGGAGAGTCATATTTGGCTGCTGGAGGTGAGCAAATCTTCAAGATTCTTGGTCCAGGTGTTTTTGGAGCAAGTGCTTTTGATATTCTTGGTGCTCTTCCCGAGTCCTTAATTCTTGTTGGTATGCTACTACTCTTGAAAAAAAACTCTCTTTTTTTCTCTCCCTTTATGTTTCTTTCTCCTTTCAAAGTTGTTCGGTCCTACAGAACCGTATAATAATACCGTAAGGTATGCGTTCAAAGATATCCTATGGATAGGTATCTTGATTTGTTTATAGCCAATATCCCAATTAATGCGCATAAGGCTTATAGCTGAGACGTGAGTGTGTGCAGTGTGGGAAAATGTAGTAAATGAGTTCAGAGTGTGTACTTTAGCCTCTTATTTATAAGGATTACCTTCATAGACTTGAGCCTTTGAGATCTCCCAATTGATATGAAATTTGCCTTGATTGATAGATTATAGAGATTTATTCCTTTATCCTCTTACTAATAATAGGATTGTTAGGATATGGATAGAGTCTGTTGAGATATATAGTCCACTCTTCAATATCCCTATCCAATCTTGCTAATAATAGTTGTAATGTGTAAGGATAGCTTTTGGGGTGGTGTATCCCAAGGTTGTTTACATAGTCCTTAACAAAAGTTTTTTTTAGAACTGTTAGAAGAGTTAACTGTATCTGGTTATATTAACTTGATATATATTTATGTGGGTTGTAATATCTAGGTAGCATTTACTATATACAGACTCTATCCTAATCATTTGTGTGGTTCTTGTTTTATCAGTTACTGGACTTTCCAGTGATAAGGAGAGAGCACAAGAGTATGCTTCCACTGGAGTTGGTTTGTTGGCTGGATCATCTATCTTGCTTCTGACAGTAGTGTGGGGAACCTGTGTTATAGTTGGCAAGCAAAAGTTGAAAAATGAAACTAATTCTGATGGCTCAAATTCATCAAATGGAAGAATAAAAGAATCATTGACTGGTCTGCTCTTGATTCTCTCCTAAGTATTTGAGTCCTTTAATAATTATTTATTAAGAAAAAAAGGTACATGTTTCAAATACAAACTAATGGACATTATAAGAAACGTTTGCAGTTGATACTTGTTTTTTGAATTAGTATTAAGTACCTTAACTCCTTTGTAGTTGTTTGGTGTTTAATGTATAGCTCATTCCTTTCATTTAATGCCGTTTTTTTTTTTCTTATGGATTTATAGGTTATGGCATTACTATGGATGTAGACACTAGAAAGATGGCAAGAATCATGGTTTTCTCTGTTATACCACTTGTCATAATGCAGATTCCCAATTTATTTCATCTCTCTTCTACACCACGCAATGTGGCCTTGATGATAGCTCTTATGGTTGCTGTGGCTTTTCTCATCTCATACTTCATTTACCAGGTTTCTCAACCAACACTTTCCTATTTGCCTTTAAGTTGATCCTTAAAATCCCCTTTTGTCTAATTGTTAAATAAAAAAACAAGGGTAAGATTATATTTACAAACTCTTACGAATTACACTATGTACTAGGGATAGTACACTGTGTTGAAATGTACTATCCCTAGCACACAGTGTAGTTTGTAAACAAAAAGTTTTACAATTGCACACTATAATAATTTGGAATTAATTTCCAAGGCTAACTGAGTCATAATTGAAAAACTTTAGAGAGAATTTGTGAAATGACTATGGTACATTGGTACTTCTAGTTAAAGTGAAATTTGCTAGATATTTTAAAAAGGGGTGAAGCATACCCCTCTTTCCATTAAGTTGTAGACTTTTTGGCTTCTCTTATTTGATTTTTTTTTTTTCAATGCAAAATTTCTTTCTTATTTTTTCTCTGACAACTCTGCAGATCTTTAAACCTCAGATAGAGAAAACAAGACTAGAATACATAAAACATGATGATTTAATATTAAGAATTTTTCAAAGAGTTGAAAAGCAAACTCTGCAAAAGATCCTGACAGAGGATGGGACTCCAAATGTAACTGCCATAAGTGGGTGAGTGAGATTTCATGAAACATTTCTCAAATTATTTAGTAACCATTTGCCAAGTTTTTTGAACTTTTATTGTGCAGTGTACATAACCAAATAATACTCCATCATATATGCAGGTTATATAATGAAATCAGTCAACATGGGGGCAAGGATTTATTAGCTTCTGAAGTAAAAGAGCTATTGCTTGGGAACAAATTAACTGACACAGATATCAAAGAGGAACAAATAGCAGACATGTTAAAAATATTTGACCGAAATGGTGACCAAATTATAACCAAGGAAGAGTTTGTCACTGGCTTAACAGAATACATTAACCAAACAAAGCATGCTCTTGATAGACAGTACCTCCCGAAAGAATCTATGAACAAATTGTATCAGGTATGCAATGCAACAAGTGACATGATTGCCACACATTATATCAATGATAATTTCCTTGTGCAATTTAATGCTATTTAAGAAAATGGAGGGTTTTACTAAGTAGATTCCTTATTGTATTCTGAACAGACTTTTATCAAGCCATGGATTGAAAATGCAAGAAAAGAACGTGAATTAAAGGGTCATCTTATATCTGAAGTCTTAAAGCATGCTCAGAATGATATGGTTGGCAGGCTACTCAAAGATGATGGCACACCTGATAAAACTGCTATTAGAAGGTTCACATATTGATCTTTGTTTGTCATATCAATTAGTAAATAGTACACCTTAATTGGATGTTCATTGACTTCAACTATGTATCAGAACCTAATATCATAATCATAAAAACCATTCCCCATAAGGGTAGGGATGTGAAAAATTTTTGGTGCTGGAGACCCTATATGGTCCTTCCATTTAGTGAGTGACACTTGGACAAAAGTTTATTTTTTATTTTTTCTCTCTCCTCTCTCTGCAATAGTTGTCTCATTTTGATGGGTTTGGACCACCGAATTAATGGTGGTCCAGGACCATCAAAATTCTTCTCATAAGGATGAGGGCTCCTTGTATACAGCCTTATCTTTGCATACTTGCAAAGAAACTATTTCCTGAATTTGAACCATTGACCTTTCTGTCACAAATGAGTAGGTTTTAACCAAATATCATAATCATAGACATTAAATATTAAATAATCCAAACTTAGTAAGATTTTGTTGTCTATTAATGACACAACAAAATCCCTTTTATGTTTTTTTACTATTTTTGCCTGTTCTCATGCATGGCCACTGTGATGCAACAGGTTGTTTGAGGAAATAGATAGCAATGGGGATAACCATGTTTCGAGATCCGAGTTAGAAAAAGTAGTCAAGGAAATCCACTTTAGTAAGGCTGTAGATGCAAATGAGGCAGTTGCAAAACTTGTTCAAGATCTTGATCTCAACAAAGACAATGAAATTAGTGAGAGTGAATTTGTTGAAGGTTTTACAACATGGATAAACTCAAATTCCTCTCAAGCTGCTAAAAAGAAATCTTCTTCTCATGGAACTCATCAAGTATTTCCACTATTCCTCTCTACTCATAAAACTTACCATTTTCAACATTTCTCAATTTTTTAATATAAACTTACACATGGTCTATAAAATGATTGTGTATTAGACCTGGGAAGATGTTGAAAAGGTAATTGAAGAGAATCAAACCAAAGGAGTATCTGCATGGTTGACAGCTATTGCATATGTGGTGTTGGGAATTACTATGCTATCTCTTCTTGCAGAGCCTCTAATAGCAAGTGTACAAAAATTCTCTGAAGATGCTGGAATTTCATCATTTTTGGTCTCATTTATTTTAGTCCCTATGGCTACAAATTTTAGAGAAGCAACCTCAGCAATCAAAGAAGCTAGCCATAAGAAGAGCAGTAATACTTCTCAGACAATGTATGAGGTTAGTGATCTTCCTATGCCAATTTCACTTCACTATTCTAACTAGATAATGTAAAGAACGAATTTAAGCCAATAGCTTAAGCTATTGGGTGAGGCTACATTAATAGTTTTATATATCTCAACACGTCCCCTCACACGAGAGCCCACTGGGCTTGAAGGGTGGATAATGCATAGGCCCACCTACCTGTGCGAACAAAGAATTCCACTTGAAAGAAAGTGGGGGGCGGCGAGGATCGAACCCAGGACACGAGGCTCTGATACCATGTAAAGAACCAATTCAACCCAAAAGCTTAAGCTATTGGGTGAGGCTACATTAATGATTTTATATATCTCAACAGATAATCATATGAAAAGTTGGGTCAATGCAGATTTATGGAGCAGTGTTCATGAACAACATTCTTGGCTTTGTGGTGATATCTGTTCTTATATATGTGAGAGATATCACTTGGGAATTCTCAGCTGATGTGCTAGTTGTGGCAATTGTTTGTGCTGTAATGGGCCTCACTGCTAGCTCTCGCACAACTCTTCCTCTTTGGACATGCTTCCCTGCATACCTCATGTACCTATTATCATTGCTTTTGGTTTTTGTTCTCAAAGATGTTCTCAATTATGTGTAGTCACATCAGAAAATGTTATGTGGTCCTGCATAGTGCAGAATATGTTATGAATTCTAATGGTATCTTTGATGCCTAATATCAATAGAGTATGATCATTTTTTACTCTCTTTTTTAGCTATTGCAGCAAATTGTACATGCTTGTATACCATGATAATATTAACAAGCCAAGCCAGGTTGAGTTCTAAAGTTCATGTCCTTATTTTATTTCTACTTTTTTATCTTTGTAAATATTCATTTGATCTTCCAATTACATATTTAACTTTACAGTAATCCTTCTTGTCATTTAATGTCATCAATTTTGGTCTCAATCTTTTTTTGTTATGTTAATTTTATATTTTATAAAATAAAATATATATTTTATTGATAAAACTCAGTTTAAAGACATTTATATGGTTACACCTTCTTGGCTTTAAATTAATTTCTCGTATTATTTATTTTCCTTCTTTCTTATTAATCAACTACTTAATAATTGGTTCTTATAATTTTTCTTCTTCTCAGTTTACCTCTCTACTATTTGTCATTAGCCTTACAAATTCTCGTTTATTTCATGTCAAATGGTCTTCTTTGTTCATGAAAATGAAATTGTGCAAAATATCAACTTTTGTTTTCTTCTATAAAATCAATTTAATTTTAAAAATGATTTTCAGCTTATACCCACTTATTCTATTTCTTATTCTCTTTACTTTAAAAAATAAAAAAATAAAAATCTTTCATGTATGTTGCTTTCATATTGATTCTCAAAATATAAGTATCATTACTTCTGAATCACTTTCAGTACTATTCACACAAAATATATTTTGTCAATTTAAAAATAGAGTTCTATTTACTATTTTTAATTTATTTACAAAATATTTTTATAAAAAAGTGATATCTGAAATAAAATATAACTTTATATTTTCTAATAATGTATTGTTTACAAAAAATTGATGACAATGTTGATGATGAAATGTAAAAAAATTATATAATTTATCAATAATTTATACATATAAAAATTTCAAAAACTATTTGTTATTAAAAAAATTATATTTAATAGTAAAAAGAACCTTATTTAATAAAATAAATGTTACACCACATTGCATTTGACAATTTTTTCCCACATAACCTTTTCTAAAAAAATAAAAATTATTTTATACCTGTTAAGTGCATGATTAATTATTTTAAATATAAAACAATACAGTTAAATCCGCTTACATATAATCAGTGTTTTAAAATCTCATCCCACCCCCTGGTTGTCCCGGGTCAACCTTAACCCCTCCTCTCTGAGGGTTGGGGTCACAAGTTGGACCCTATATGCATATTGACCCCTGTGACCCTCAGAATTCAGCCGAGTTTCAGTGACTCCCGAGTCAAATGGGTTAAAGGGGTCACTGCATATTATTTTTTTAAATTTTTTCCCCATGAAACAATATCATTTTATTAAAAAAATAAAATAAAAATACTTGCAAACTTAAATCTAATTGTTCTCTTCTTTCCCAGCGACCTAGATGTCTTCAATCTTCACCTCTTTGCCGTGAATCTTCTAAAAAATGTCAGAATTTTACCCATTTAAATGAAATCCTTACGGTCCTCGTCGTTTGAAAATAAAAACTCGTTCTTACTTCCTTTAAATTTTCCTTTGTTAGGGACCTTTTCCATAGTAATCCAATATGAGTTTTGTATTTTGGTATCTTGATACTTTAATTAAGTTGTGTAATATTGACTTGTGGTTGTAATTGGTAAATTATGTTAAGTATATTTTGAATCTTTGATAATTGGTGATTTATTTTTTAATATTTTCATATAGGATATATATATATATATATATATTTATATTTTTTTAATATATAAAACTGGGTCAGCGTAGTAACCCCTTGACCCCGGATTGAACCCGTGACCCCTGACCTCAGCCTAGTCGATAAGGATGTAAATGGGCTAGGCCGGCCTACATAGGCCTAGGCTTATGGGAAAGCCTTTTAAATAAATAGGTCGTAGACCAACAACACAAAGCCCCTAGGCCGGCCTATTTATTTAAAAAATATTTATTATATTTAATATATATTCAAAAAGTGGAAGTGTATCAAAGTAGGAGAAAGAGAAGAAGACTCATTAGAAGATTGTCAAAGCTGTCAAAAAAAAAAACAATATTTGTTGTCATGGATATTATTTAAAAATTAAAAATTTGTGTGTTCTTGTTAAAAAATATTTGATAATTTTTATAATTTGGAGGTTAGTTGAACATTATTTTATAAAGAATAAGATATTTTTTTATTTAGTTTAATTTACAACTTCGTAGGCCTAAAAGGCCTCACAGGTTACGGTAGTCTTTTTATTTTTTTAACAATAGGCCGAGTTTGGCTTACAAACTAAGTCTTTAATAGAATGATAAACCAGATAAGCTCAATATATTTTTACGTAAATTTAAACTGCCAAAGCCAAAACCGAGTCTGACTCGATCCAACCCATTTATATCCCTACTAATCGATGCCGCGATTGGGTTTTTAAACGGTGCATATAACGACCCTGGCCTAGGTGCTTACACGGTTACCCCGCTACAGCGTCGTCGGATACTTGCTTTTAGGGGCTTTTGTGTCACTTTTTATTAGTAATTATCTGTACGGAAATTTAAAATGTAAGTAAAATTTTAAAACAAAAAGTTTAAAAGAAAATATTTAAAATTATAAAAAATATATGTACAATACAACTAATAATTAATTAAGCAGACCTTAACACTATATATTAAATATATTTAAAGAAGAGAAGTTAAGGATTACATGTTTTATTTTCTAAAAAAGAGTGTATTCATATATAATATATGAGAGTAAATTGCTTAATGATTTTAGACATGACACTTAATCTTATTTAGAATTTGAAAACATTCTAATTTAAGAAAAGAAATTAAAATTTAAAAACATATATAAATAAGAAATTGATATGAAATAAGCAATAGATAAGGACTATATGTTCGATAGCTAATTGTTTTTTAAAGCAATTAATTTAAGACTATTAAAAATAATAGAAAAGAGAAGTATTTCTTAAGTGAAATTATGTATTTGATATAGAAGAAGAGAAAATAATAAGGAATTATCAAATCTTAAAACATAAATATTTTATGGGTTTAGTGAGATTAGTGTTTGCCATTTTAAATGACATAAGTTATGTCATTTTAAGAGAGAGATAGACACAAAAAATGGAAATCATGGGAGAGAGAAAGTGACTGATTTTTTTAATTTACATTTTAAATAGAAAAAAATATTTTATGTCTATCTCTCTCTTAAAATGATATAATTTTATGTCATTTAAAATGACAAACACTTTTACCATATTTTATTATGGCTTTAATGTTTCTAAAGTGAAGGTAGATAAGTTATCTTCATTCGCTCCCAAAATGACGTCGTTTTGGGTTAAAAAATTAAAAAATTATAATGAAAAAGATTATTATAACCCTAAAATAAATTATAATTACAAAAAATACATTGATTTCCGCCTCAAAACGACGTCATTTTGGGCTCAATGTAGATAAGTTATCTACATTGACTGTAGAATAAGCGAACCATTTTGTTATATAGAAAAAGATTCATACATAGTAGTTTATTGTTCAATATAAATAATGGAAAAAGTGTTTTTGTCATTTTAAATCACATAAAGTTATGTCATTTTAAGAGAGAGATAGACACAAAATTATATTTTTTTATTAAAAAATTAAATTAACAAAAAACCACTCGCTCTCTTCCCTTGATTTCTATTTTTTGTGTCTATCTCTCTCCTAAAAACATAACTTATGTCATTTAAACATTAAACCCATAAATAATTCTTAGAATATGTTAAGGTGTAGTTATCTAGTTTAACAAATAATATCGATTTTGTCTTACCATGTTGACGAGAGAAAAATAAAGTAGCCACGACCTTGACTGGGTGAAACTCTATTATAAGGTATTCAATTTTGTTTTTCAACATTTAAAAATTTAGATTGAGGGAAAATATATCTTTATATAAATTCAAGGTGAACGTTTATGATATATATATATATATATATATATATATATATATATATATATATATATATCGTCAATTTTAAAAAAAAATGATAATCGAATCCAAGTCACAATTAACATAATTAATAGGTGTCCACTCCATATTTGCATTTGCTAAAATTAATTGTCGGTTTGTCCATAAGCCAACTTTTTAATAGCCTGAGTGGGAAACTGATCAGAGGGAGGGAAGATTCGAGGATTAAATATCTAATTAGGTCATGAGTCATGACATGTTACTTTTTATTTATTTATTTGGTACATGTCATGACATGTTACTTACATTGTTAATAATGGTATAAGTTTTTTTATTAATTTTTTCAAAAGATTTTTTTTTTGATACATTCAAAAGATAAATATTATTATAACTTAATATATATCACATAATTAATTTTTAGAAATTAATTTTTAATTCGTTCAAGAAACTTACTAATGTACAGTCTTACAGAGACTTTGATTTTCTATTTAAGAAGTTACACTTGCATAGACAAATGTATGAAAGAGAGGAGAAGCAGTGTGTTGAATATATTCTTTGGTATGAGAAAATGACGAAGTTTCATTTATTATGTTATTATTATATTAAATTTATACATTATAGTTTATTGTTCTGTAAACAAATATTAAAATATGTTACTAATTTAGTACTTAAATAAGGGAAAGGTCTAGTTATCTAGTTTAATTTGACAAATAAAATCGATCTTGTCTTTACCATGTTGACGAGAGAAAAAGAAAGTAGCCACGACCGTGACTAGTTCAAACTCTATATTAAAAGGTATTCATTTTTTTTCAACAATTAAAAATTTACATTAAGGGAAAATATATCTTCATATACTTTCAAGATGAACGTTTATGATAATGGGTTTTATGTTTATTATGTTGTAGGAAAAGTTATTCTGTAATGTTACAGAGATTCGTTTTGTGTGCCATATTTTTTTTCTTTTTTTTTTGTTTTAAAATGTGTGGGCCCCACAAAATTTTGTGTGTGTAGAAAAATTTGTTGTGTTATGTTAAAGGAGGAAATGAAAATCCTATGATAATATAATATCGGGAAAAAATATCTAATGATACTTTAGACAGTTTTGTTTAATATTCACATAAATGATATTGTTTGGGTTGAAGAATTAAAAAAATTAAAATGATAGAGATTATTATAACACTGAAATAAATTAAAATTATAAACACATTATGATTTCCGTTCCAAAATAATTTCGTTTTGATGAACATTATACAAAATTGTCTAAAGTAATTTTAAAAAGACTACCCATATTATATAGGGGACATAACTTCTCCTTTGACGGGAAAAGTTTGCAGCCCCACAATTTTATAAAGGGATTTACATCTATCATTTAATATGGTCATATTAATTTTCCTACACACACAAACTTTTGTGGGATTCGCAATTTTTAAAGTAAAAAAAAAAAAACTCCGGCACGCAAAATGAATCTCTATAACATAACACAATCACTTTTTGTACAACATAACTCTTAT
>JAVKPL010015995.1:82500-132230 GCA_032173675.1 Gastrolobium villosum
AAGGAATGGAGGTGGAAGCAGCTGAGCATGTAACTCACGTAGGAGAAATAGTGGCACCTAGGGTTTTGTGCCTAACTAACATATATATAGTCACTTAAGCCTTAAACGCGTAGTATAAGCATTAATAGTCACGCTTAGTATTTTAATCTCAAACTTTGGAATCTTAACCTACTCATTTTTATAAGATTTCTCATACTTTTATTTTATTTTTCGGAGCACCTTTCCGGTAAGCGCTTTTCCATAGCCAGTATCAGTTCTGGCACCAGTTCTCATTATCTTGACTTGAAACTTGTTTTACAAGTCCTACATATTATTCTAGTAATTATCATATACTTATTATAATTTTCCGGGATACTTCACCGGTACGCATTTATACCGGGTAGCAGAACTGGTATCTGCGCTTTTCGTCCGAAAAGCGACTTTCAGCATTATTACTCTCTTACTATAATTATTAAAGCTCATAATAATTATTAGGGTCAATTATGGAATTATTTCTTAATTATCACATTTAATTAATTAATCTCCTTAATTAACGGTGCAGGTTCTTACATTCACCTCACCTTTTTCAGGATTTCGTCCTCAAAATCAAAAACACACCTGCCTCGAATCTCCGGGTACTGCCGGAGAAGCTCATCCTCTCGCTCCCAAGTGAACTCCTCAGGAGTACGTCCAGTCCATTGCACTTTGACCATCGGAATGGTCTTGCTCCTCAGCTGCTTCACGCCGCGATCGAGAATCTTGAGTGGTCCGCTAGGAGTCTTTAGGTTCTCCCGAACCTCCACATCATCCGGTTGCACCAAGTGCGAAGGATCCACTATGTACTTCCGAAGCTGAGACACGTCGTGGATGTTAGCCAAGTTCGGAGGCAAGGCAAGCTGGTAGGCAACAGGTCCTACTCTACCAAGGATCTGGTATGGCCCAATAAACCGCGGGCTCAGCTTTCTCACTCCGAGTTCCCGACCAACACCGGTGACAGGTGAAAGTCTCACAAACATGTGCTCACCCTCACTGAACTCCAGTGGGTGATGCTTTACATTGTAGTAGCTCTTCTAGCGATTCTGCGCCTGCTTCAACTTTTCACGGATCAACTGGATCTGCTGGATAGTATCTTGGACAAAGTTCAACCCAAATAACTCTTTATCTCCAACCTCAGACCAGGAGCAAGGAGCCCGACACCTCCTACCACACAACGCCTCGTAGGGTGCCATGCCCAGGCTAGTATGGAAACTGTTGTTATACGAGAATTTAACCAGTGGCAAGTACCTATCCCATGCTGAGCCCTGCTCCAAGGTGCAAGCCCTCAACATGTCCTCTAATGTCTGGATGGTCCGCTCAGTGTGTCCATCAGCCTGAGGGTGATAGGCTGTACTTAGTCTCAACTGCGTACCAAAAGCCTCCTGCAATGCCTCCCAGAACCGAGATGTGAACTTCGGGTCCCTATCACTGATGATACTCTCGGGCACCCCGTGAAGCCTCACGATCTCGCGAACATACATACGAGCCAACTGCTCTGTAGTGAAATTCACCTTCACTGGAATAAAATGTGCAGACTTGATCAATTTGTCCACAATGACCCAGATAGAGTCATAACCAGCTTGAATCTTCGGCAAACCCACCACGAAGTCCATGGAAATGCTCTACCACTTCCACTGTGGTATTTCAAGAGGTTGAAGCTTACCAGACGGCTTCTGGTGTTTTATCTTCACCTTCTGGCATAGAAGGAACTTGGACACATAAACAGATATATCTTTCTTCATGCCCGGCCACCAAAAATTTCTCTTCAAGTCCGAGTACATTTTTGTAGCACCAGGGGGATAGTAAACTGGCCCTTATGAGCCTCTGCCATAATCTCGACAGTCAAGGGACCTCGAGGAATCACAATCCTCTTCTGGAAGGTCAACAATCCATCCTCATTCCAAAACACACCGTCCTGGTTCCTCACATACTCAAGGCACTCTCTTTGCATTTGCGCCTCTTTAATCTTTGCCATAAGCTCATTTTCCACTTGTATGGTCTCTATCTCGAGAAGTGTACCCCCAAACAAAGAGGCCACTGCCAGATCTCGAAATTGCTCAATAACATCATAGTCCCCATGGTCAAACTAGATAGACTCACGGATTTCTGACTCAAAGCATTAGCTACCACATTGGCCTTGCCAGGATGGTACTCCAACTCAAAGTCGTAGTCTTTCAAATATTCCATCCATCTCCGTTGTCTCATGTTCAAATCCTTCTGATCGAACAGATACTTTAAACTTTTGTGATCAATGAACATGGTAAATTTCATGCCATACAGATGGTGCCTCCAAATCTTGAAAGCAAATACAATCGCAGCCAACTCCAAGTCATGAGTCGGGTAGTTCTCCTCATGAGGCTTCAAATGCCTTGAAGCATAAGCAATCACTCTACGCCGCTGCATCAACACACAGCCCAGCCCCTTTCCGGAGGCGTCAGTATACAACTCGATCTCCTCAGCAGGATCAGGAAAAACCAACAAAGGTGCAGTAGTCACTCTCTCCTTCAACTCCTGGAAACACTCCTAACACTCATGTGTCCACACGAATGAAGTCTCATTCCGAGTGAGGCGAGTCAAAGGTAAAACCAGCATGGAGAATCCCTGTATGAACCTCCTGTAGTAACCGTCCAAACCCAGAAAACTCCTCACTTCGGTAACCGTCTTGAGCCTCTCCCAATCAAGCATGACCTCTATCTTGTTCGGATCAACTGCAACTCCTTCTGCAGATATCACATGACCCAGAAATTTCATTGACTTGAGCCAAAACTCACATTTTGAAGGCTTAGCATAAAGCTTTTTTTCCTTCAACACTTGCAACACAATCTTCAAGTGCTCAGTATGCTCCTCATCCGTCTTGGAGTAAATCAAGATGTCGTCGATGAAGATGATCACAAACTAATCCATGTAACGCTGGAAAATCCTGTTCATGTAGTCCATGAACACTGCGGGTGCATTGGTGAGTCCAAATGGAATCACCAGGTACTCATAATGACCGTATCTCGAACGAAATGCGGTCTTCGGGACATCCTCCTTCTTCACCCGGATCTAATGGTATCCAGATTGGAGATCGATTTTCGAGTGCACACAAGCTCTCTTAAGCTGATCTAACAGATCATCAATCCGTGGAAGGGGATACTTGTTCTTGATCGTCACCTTGTTCAACTGTTTGTAGTCGGTGCAAAATAGCATAGTCCTATCTTTCTTTTTCAGAAAAATGACCGGTGCACCCCATGGTGACACGCTCGGTCGAATGAAGCCCTTCTCTGAAATGTCCTCAATATGCTTCTTCAGCTCAGCCAACTCTGGTGGCAAAATCCGATATGGAGCTAAAGAAATAGGCCCTACACCAAGCAACAGATCTATGGAGAACTATATCTCCCGTTATGGTGGAAACTCAAGAATCTCCTCAGGAAACACCTCGAGGAATTCCTTCACCGCAGGAATGCCAATGAGATCTTCTTGTGTCCCACTCACCAAACCTCCCAACATGACATAGCCAAATGCCCCTGCTCTCAAGGCCCTCATAGCCTGTAGGACTGAAATGAACGGCGAGGAACCGGCTGTGGACCCACACGGAGACATCACCACTTTCTTGGCACAACAATCTATCAATGCACAGTTCCTGGACAACCAATCCATGCCCAGAATAATCTCAAGTTTGGCCATCGGCAATCCTATCAGATCTACCGAGAACTCACGGCCATCCCACTGAAACGCCACATCGCGATGAACAGTGGTAGCATCACACTTTTCTCCGATGGCGGTGGTCACCCGCAACGGTGTAGAACGCACAGACATGGGCAATTCAAGCCCCACAGCAATCGGGTTAGCAACAAATGAATGCGTAGCCCCGGAATCAAATAATACATCAACAAATGATCCACCAACTGTGATAGTACCTCTCACAAGGTTCAGAGCTCGGTCCGATTGCTGACGATCCAGCGTACACACTCTCCCCGTGGCAGGTACAACAGGTGCCGCTGGTGGTGGAAAGGGAACCATTTGAAGTGGAATTGCTTGTACTGCAGCAGCTCTCGCCGTCGACGACAGACAATCTCTAGCATAGTGGCTCTCCTTGCCACACTGGGAACAAATCGTCTGACCGGTAGCACACGGCCCCAAATGAGTCCTGCCGCAAACCGTACATCTAGGAGGTGGAGGCCTCGCTGCACCCCTTGGCGTAGATGTCCTCTTGAACTGACCAGGCGCCTGCTTAGCAGCCAACTGCTTTCATTTACCCTTTCCAGCAATCTTCCTGTCTTTCCAGGAAGTGGAACCACCTGTTCCCTTCGTCTCATCAATCTTGGCCTTGCTCGTAATGCAGACATCCTCTATGTCCTTACACTGCTGTACCAGTGTACCAAAGTCTCTGGATGTAGCTCCAGCAAGATGATCAGCAATCAAATCATTAAGTCCCCTACGGAACTTAGCAGCTAAGAATGCCTGATTAGGCATCACCATCCGAAAATGCGCAAATCTGACAAGCTCATTAAACTTGGCCAGGTGCTCGTCCACTGACATCGAGCCCTGCACCAATCTGTCAAACTCCCCCTGTTTCCTTTCTTGCGCATCCAAATGGAAGTATCGACCGACGAATCAATCCTCAAAGAATGACCATGTCATCACATGACCATGCATCTCAAAAGCATGAGAGGTGTTCGTTCACCACTCATGTGCGTCTCCCTCCAGAATGTAGGTCGCAAACATTAGCTTCTGCGGGTCCGTACACTGCATCACCCTGAAGATCTTGTCCAGGGCCTGTAATCATCAGGCAGCAGCAATGGAATCAGAAGGCCCATCGAATGAAGGTGGCTTATGCTTATGGAAAGCGTTCAGCCGACGGTCGATCTCATCTCTATCCTCAACCAGCACAAGGACAGCCTGCATCGCCCCCGTGAGACGACTTCCCTGTCCCATCTGACTCTGAGTATCATTATGAAAACTAGGTGGAGATGGAGGCGGTGGACACTGGCCAACAGCAGGATCAGCCCTCATCTCCTCCAACGTGACTCTCATCATAGTCATGTTCGCTACACGGTTGGCCTCCAATACATCCCCAGTGGCTCTTCTGTTCGCCTCTCTGACGGCGTCCAGCATCGCCTGGTTTGCCATTCTCATGGCCTCCTGGTCGGCTTGTCGGGCCACATGCATTTCAGCTAATGCAACCAAGACAAGATCAAGTTGATCCTCATTATTTCCCTGGTTCTTCTTGGCTGTACCATGACTCTGCACAAGTTACACAAAGAATGAGTTGATCAGGCCCACGCAATATGGTCACATATGCATTATCGTAATACACACCAATTAGAGAGAACACAAGATAGACTCACAATAAATCATCCTAAGATATTGCAACACATACATGCTTTTCCCTAGAAAATGCTCTGATACCATAAAATGTAACACCTCGTGTTAACCTGGTTTGTTAACATGTCATGGTATTAGGCCACACTTAATTAAAATTTGTGGAATATCTTTTTCTTTTCAATTATGACGTCATTATCATTACCAAGTTGAATTACTTAATTCATTTTCATAAAACATTGCCTGTATGTAAATTGCAAGACATCTAACTGAAATATCTCATAAGATAAATATAAAGTGAGTATCTAAAGTCACGGATCTACAACACGTAGTTCGGACAATATCTTGATACATTATACAATTAAAGTCTAAAAACATAAAGACAAGTCAATGTGGCATGGACAATCCCCATACTCACCAAATAAGGCAACAAATCCCCAACAACAGTCTCAACTCAAATATTATAATACAGACATAAAACATAAACAACATCCAATATCTAGTCATGTCAGCATACAACAAGTATATATCAACTAAGCTCCGGCCTCCTGACGCCAGAGGCATCAGCCCCCAAATTACCTGAACTTGAAATAAGCGTCGCCAAACGTGGGGTGAGATCTCTAAACAAGAAATCTCAGTAAGACAAGGGGTACTCAAGGATCTTCCACCCCAAGCTCACTTACATGTGCAATATAAGTTCAAAAGCATTTATTCAATATAAGTTCCAAAGTAGTGCAATGCAACAGATAATCATGTCATGTGTGTTATAACAATCCTACTGATCAGAGAGGTGTAGGAATCCATCTAAACCCACACAGTGCTAGCCATTGCTGCACTCGCCCACAGGACCACCTCTTGGCCTCCTGTGGCGTAACACCACATACATATTATAAGAGATTGCACTTAATAGCTCATTAGCATTTCATAAAACAGTACATGAAAACACATCATGCATATAAACCATCCCCCCATGGGCAATGGTGGAACCAAATAATGGCTAAGCCGAGGACACAAAAGCTTACCTTGCAAGCTATCAATCCAAAGCCAAGAGTCCACATAGCTCAAGGTCCAAACACAGCAGAATCACAATCTGATTTAGACCAATAATTCTATCAATAACATGCTCATCAAGTTTCATTCTTTCTAAAGAAACCAAAGGAAAAATGATGGTGCTTACCACCAAGGCTTGAAAAAGAACCAAAAGTGCTCTTGGAGCTCACTACAAAGCCTCCAAAGTTCTGACTTGAAGGCAAACGAAACTGCCTCCAGAAAGGTTGGTTCTTGCAACCAAAGATCACTGCTTGGAGCTCCCACACTCAAAGAAATGGTGCTCACCACAAGATTCACCAAACTCAGCCCCTCAACACCTCACAAACAGCCTCAACACCTAGAAACACAAGGCTTTTCTCCCACACAAGTCTCAACCACAACCACCCATAGTGTCTTGATGAAGAAATGATAGAGAAATGAGGGAAAATATGAAGATTTGCTGAGTTTTCAAGCAAATGTGGCTAAGGAAGGGAGGTGACAGCAGTTGAGCATGTAACTCACGTAGTAGAAATAGTGGCACCTAGGGTTTTGTGCCTAACTAACATATATATAGTCACTTAAGCCTTAAACGCGCAATATAAACATTAATAGCTATGCTTAGTATTTTAATCCCAAACTTTGTAATCTTAACCTAATCATTTTTCTAAGATTTTTCATATTTTTATTTTATTTTTCGGAGCACCTTTCCGGTATGCGTTTTTCCATAGCCAGTATCAGTTCTGGCACCAGTTCTCATTATTTTGACTTGAAACTTGTTTTACAAGTCGTACGTATTATTCTAGTAATTATCATGTACTTATTATAATTTTCCGGGATACTTCACCTGTACGCATTTATACCGATTCGTCCGAAAAGCGACTTTCAGCATTATTACTCACTTACTATAATTATTAAAGCCTCATAATAATTATTAGGTTCAATTATGAAATTATTTCTTAATTATCACATTTAATTAATTAATCTTCTTAATTAACGGTGCTAGTTCTTACAGTGATCCCTCTAAAAATCAAAATAGACAGAGTTTGTCAAAATATTGGTCATTCTGAAATTCAAATAAGACCTATGTTAGTCCCACAAAAGGAATAACATAGGTCTATTTTGAATTTCAAAAGGATCACGAGCGACTTTTTTTTGGTAAGGGATTAAATTGAGACACGTGATATTTGTTGAAGACACAAAAAGTACTTTACTCCAACTTGAAATAACATTTACAAAAAATGAGATATGCGTGAAATAGCAAAGTTTGATATATGTGAATAGTTTATTTTTCTCTTCTTGTTTTATATTTTTTTATTTTTTAATGCATTTAAAATGTTCTTTAAAGAAATTTGGGAGCAGCAGCCGCCACCAAGTATGCAGACACAAATAAAAATTTCTAGGTCCGTCACTGATTAGGACTACTACAAATTCTCTTAAAAAAGAGAGTCAAGAAATATAAGGTACAATGTCAAATTATTATAATTTGTCACTTAATTTATATAACCTTCGTCATTGTATATTTTTTTTGGGGTGTAATCGTCATGGTATTTTTTTTCAAAGACTTAAACCCCAACAACTAAATATTTATATAAAAATTTCACCCAAAAAAAAATATGTCTATATAAAATTAGAAGAGCTAACTTATGTCTTTAGCTTAACAATTTCTTATGAATTGCTAACAGTTTACAAACTAACTACCATATATATATATATATGTACTCATCAAGCATATTAACAAATTATTTATGACTAGTTAATTAATTTAAAGATAATATATAATGCATGGCATCTTATTTTTAAAATATTGTACGCTTGTTAATAGAGCAATTAAAAAAATTGCGTAAATGGAGATCAAATGACTAAATTACTAAATTAAATAGCTAATCTTTTATTTCTGCTGAACTGACTGTTCTAGAATCTAAAGAACTGAAGTATTTTCATATCTTAAAGGTGCTGTCAAGTGTCAACACGTATAATGTACGCGTAGAAAGTATAATTTTGGAATAATTCTTGTGTGTGATCTATGTAGCACCGACACCGACACGGGACACGTGACACAACATGACACGACACTCCGACACGTAAATTTTGAAGATTACGTTTTACACGTTTTGATATTAAATAGTATTTTTAATTTATGTAATGTATATTATGTTTAATATTCGATAATTTAACAAAAAAAATGAATCTAAACTTATAATATTCATAAATTTTAAAGGTCCTGTCATAGTGTCAAACAACGCAACATTTAAACCATTTTTTGAATTTCTATAACGCGTGTTGAAGTGTCGGGGAAAGTATAATTTTGGAATAATTCTTGTCTGTGATTCCAGGTTTTTGTTTTTTTCCTAATTTTTTTCTCTCTTGCAAATTCTGAGTGGGAAAGTCTTTCCCACTCTCTTGAAAATTGAAAATCTTTTCTCCACTGTCCACATACAGAAATTTCCAACCCTTTTGGTATTAGTCAAGTAACTAGTTTGGTCAAGTAATTTAGGGAAAGATCATTTGAATTCAAAATAAAATTTATAAATCTTACTCCTCATCTTAATCATTGATTTCTATCCATCTAACGGTTAAATTTTGAGAAATCATATTAATTAATTATTAATTACATTACAAAATGACAACTGTTGATTTCGGTCCATCAACGGTTAAGACTTAAAAATCTTACTTTAGAGTCAAAAGAACCCTCTTATATATATATATATATATATATATATATATATATATATATATATATATATATATATATATATATATATATATATATATATATATATATATATTTATTACATCTTTTTCTTACTACTTATTACTACTAAATCTAAACCATTGATTCCGTCAATTTAATGGTTAGAATTTATGGGATCATAATTATTAATTAATTATTAATTTTCAGTAAATTATAACCGTTAGATAAGCTTATCTACGGCTGCCATTTTTAACTAACGGTTAACATAGTTATAACGTTAAAGGTCAGTTACTTTTCAGAATTTTTTTGCTGACGGGAGAGAGAGAAAATAACAACTTTAACGATATATATATATATATATATATATATATATATATATATATATATATATATATATATATATATATATATATATGCTTATATATATATATATAGGGTTTATCATCTATCATTTAACATGACCACAAAAAATTTCCTACACACACAACATTTTGTGGGGCCCGCACCAAAAAAAATAAAAAACTCCGGCACGCAAAACGAATCTCTATAACATAACACAATCACTTTTCCTACAACATAACTCTTATAAAACCCATATATATATCAAAAACATCCTTATATTTTTTTTGGAAATTGAAACATCCTTATTTATATTTTTAGAAAAAAAACCCGTATTTAATTTGGGTAGAGATATTGGTAACTTTGTTTCAATATATATATATATATATATATATATATATATATATATATAAAGGAAAAAACTACTGATATTATAAAGATTTCTTAACTGTTGAGCTTAAAGTTACTTAAGGTTTGAGCCATTCTTTATGGTTCAAAAGAGAGGAGGAATTGGGATAAAAAAAAGGGGAAGGATATTGTAACAATCAAGTTGTGTTACTATCATGTTACTATCATGTTACTATCAACAATCTCACCGTTAAATCAATTATGTTGATCCAACAGTTATATTTATATCTTTTAATGAACATAAATTTAAAACTTTATATTTATTTCCACTTTTGTATGGTTATGATTTCCATATTTAATGCTTTCACTTTAAATAGTCATACCATACAAAGATGAAAATAAATATAACCGAGATCAACAATCGATCTAACGGTGAGATTGATTGGTAATAACATGGTAGTAAAACAACTTGGTTGTTACAATATCCTTAAAAAAAAAGTGTTTTTTTTATTACATAATTAATTCGCACCTAGTATGTATAGGAATACATTCTTTAAAAAACAGACATCTATTGCGTAATATGAGTGAGTGATGGAAACTACAATGGTCAAAAACTGAATTATTTCTCAATGACTTGAACAAACTTTTCAGACGTACCGCTTCATTCGTTTTTTTAATACATTAAGACTTCTTTCCTAAAATTGAAGTAACATATTGTATTTTTTTATAAATACAATAAGACTTCGTTTTTCATATAAATAACTTTTTTTATATGAAACTACAGCACTTAACTAGGGAGTAGATACATCCACTAAAAAAATATATTAAATTAGGTAGATTCAAGGCATGTATTTAATATATTTCTGATAAACGATTGTATTATTGTAAAAGTTGTTTTATTTAAAATGCACAATCTCGCAGATGAGTTCTATTCCATGATCCTAATTATATTTTTAGCAAGTCAGGTTTTCTGGGTATTCTCGTAATTTGAGATAGGGGTGTAAATGAGTTAGGCTCAACAAAATTTTAGTTTAAACGAGTCAAGTCTATGAGAAATATTTTGAGTTTGACTTGGTCCATTAGCTTGGTACGAGCTAAATTCTAGGCTGTGTTTACTGTTTAGCTTGTTTAAGAAAAATTAAAGATTTGACTTGAGCTTGCTTTGACTCATTTATAATTATAAAATATATATTTTTCAAATTCACATAGAAGGTTGGGGTAAAACCGTGAAAATGTGAGTGATCGAGGGAGGAAATGAGAGACCAATAGTCAAAGAGGTTGTTTGTGAAACTGTGACGTGAGAGAATGCTAGTAGACAATCCTAAAAAAATAAGGTTAAAAAGGTAGGGTTAATGATTTAATAACATAAAAATATATTATTTATTATAATAATATATCAAGTCATCTCACGGGCTTTCAAGCCAAACCTTATTTAATCAGGCTTAGACTTATTTGCTAAACAAGCTTTTTTAAAAACTTGAATCCATTCTATTTATTAAATAAATTAGAGCCCTTTACAAGTCGCTCGACTCATTTACACCCCTAATTTGAGATATCTATCTCTAATATAAAGGTTCAATTCAAAATTCAAACCTTAACTCTTTCAGAAATTCATCTGTGGTGAAGTTCATATTATCATTTCAAGTAACCTTCAGGATTTCATCTTAGTTTAATATCAAATTAAGTCGCTTGTACTATATCTTTCTTTTGAATTTTTTTTAAACTTTTTCTAAAAATAATAATTAATTTTTATTTTAGGTAAAATAATCTAAATATTTTTAAATATTGTTATAAAAGTTCTGGAAGATGCATGTGAATCATGAGAAGGAATATTTGATATAAAGCTATTTGCGAACTTTAATATACTAACTTAAGGGATTAAAAAGTCCCTTGCTAGGTTATATGACTATTCCTAATTTTACAAAATATTTGTTTAAAATAAAAAATTAATCTTCTCTGTTCCTCTCCCAAGCCTACCATAAAAGTCCAACACGAGAGTGTAATCCTAAAATTGCTTAGTTTTAATGTTAGAGCTTGTTTATTTGACTTTTTTTATATAATAAATAGCATTTTAATTTAAAAAATAATAAAATTTTAAAAATAATTAAATGCGTTTAAATAAAATAAATTTTTTAATACTTATCTCATAATTTTAAAAAAGAAACTTCTATTTTTTTTAAAAAAAAAAAAATTGATCCATCCAAGAGAAATTGGGTCTGATCATACTTGCTTAAGTCTAATTCAAGTGGTGATTACCAAAAAAAAAGTGGTGATTAATGAATGATTGCTGTGGGATTTGCTACTCTGCTACGCGGGACGGT
Organism: Gastrolobium villosum; assembly: GCA_032173675.1. Classification (NCBI taxonomy): domain Eukaryota; kingdom Viridiplantae; phylum Streptophyta; class Magnoliopsida; order Fabales; family Fabaceae; genus Gastrolobium; species Gastrolobium villosum. Next base: position 94,549 of record JAVKPL010015995.1, read on the forward strand.
ATCTACTAGATGATAATATTGATATTGTTGAAGTATGTTTTTTTTGGAATAGATGAGAGTGAATAGACACTTCGTAAGGTAATATTTGAAGGGTTAAGTGTCTCTCTTTTTAATTTTTAACATTAATGTAAGTATAATATAAAAAGTTTTTTTTTTTTTCACGTCACCTGAAGTGATTGAAAAAAGATTTTTTTTTTTCATATTATAACTATGTGTTACCAATAAGACATAATATTAAACACTGAAATGATATAACTGTCCTTTAAAAGCACGGATCTTTTCCCATATTTAAATGATGAGTTTGAGTGAAACTAAAAAAAAGATGATCATAGCTGAATTTTAAGACTCCCTTTTATAATAGCGACATAACTGTTACTTGCCATCCATTTTTATTGATGGGGTGTGGTGGCTTTCCCACTCTATCTCATTTGCGGGACACCTTTGGTGAACTACGAAGGCTTAGCTTGGAATCTCATGCATATTTCTCAGTCATTGACTATTGTGAAGGCTCATAATTCTTGAGCTGCTTCTGTCAATTCAGTTATTCCTTCCTAGGATTGCATGTATGTGTAATATACAAGTTTCCTTATAAGATTGGATCCTTCATTCCGTGTAACATAGGTCCAAATAAAAAAAATAAAAAAAAGGAAAAAAAAACTACTCTTATGTTGCATAAGAGTAATTTTATCTCCTACACACTCATCGAAAATCGTAACATTCTTTTTTCTTTTTTTCTTTAAATGGTGGGTCCAAACCATATATGTGTCACAACATGAGAGAAGATCTCTCCTTCAACGTAAGATTAAATAAACCCATAAAAAAATGATAAAAATACATACTATTTTCAAAACTTATGTCACATCCATAATATGAAGACTTTTATTAAATAATCTCTAAACAAGTTCTTAGTAAATTCTTTCTTCACACTACAAAGGTTTAGCCACTGAAGAAAAGGGAATATTCCCAAAGTAGCAAATCTTTGGTCAGGAATGCAAGAAAACTTCTTGCTGATGCATGTGTTATTTACGACGAAATTCAAGCACACACAACTTCTACTACAATAAATAATTTTTTCTTTTCACGTTAAAACCCTTTTTTTTATAAAAAAAAAAAGTTTTACTAATATAGTTATTTATTAAGCTATGAAGAACCAAAATGGTGTTGAAAAGGAGCAGTTTTTATACTCGGTAATTAGTACATACTATAATGTTGCGTCCTATGATTTTTTTTTTAGTGTCTCTCTTCACTGCCACTTGCCACTTGCCACTTGGCACTCATTACCTGAAAGCTTCTTCCAGTTTAGAAATTTAGAATTTGACTACAGATCAATAGAACAAAAAAAAAATTAAAAAAAATTCCTATTGACTTTAAAATTGTTTAATTTATTAGAGTACGTTATTGTGTCTATAAAAGGTTACAGATGATGAGCACCTAGTCAGGTAATTTGCTATCATGGAAAGCATGCTTAAGTTTGTTCCTCTCCTTTGTTTTATGTCCATGCTTAAATTTGTATTAGCTCATCCTGAAGGTGCTGGTAGCATGAATTTCAAGGGCATAATAGGAGTTATTGCAGACCAGAATTCCCGAAATGGTAAAGAGGAGATAGTGGCTATTAAGTTGGCGTTGCAGGACTTCTATCATTACAACAATCAAAGTTTTGTTCTCCACGTCAGGAATTCTCAAGGGGATCCCCTTAAGGCTGCTCTTGCAGGTTTATATTTCTCAATCTTCATCTCTCCTCATCGTTAAAAATTATTGCACCTTTTTTCTACTTAGCATTTGTTTTGATATGTTTTTTTCTCTCTAAAAAGTTACTTTTTTTTATTCAGGCAAAAAAAAAAAAAAAAAATCAGGAACAGTGACTATTTTGCCACTAATTGGCGAAAAAAATTATCTACGCCAACAGTGAATTTTACCAAAATATCACGTGGCATATTTCGCTACACTATGTAGCGAAATATATTTGCAAGTAATTCGCCACACAGTGTAGCGAAATATGTCACGTCAGAATGCTCAGAACCAAAAAGTGTCATGCGTCAAAATTGTTGAAATTCGCTACATAGGATAGCGAATTTCAACAATTTTGACACATGGCACTTTTTGGTTCTGACGTGGCATATTTCGCCACACTGTGTAGTGAATTATTTGCACACATATTTCGCTACACAGTATAGCGAAATATGCCACGTGGACATTTTGGAAAAATTTACTATTGGCGTGGTAGTTTGGTAATTTTTTTGTCAACAATAACACTTTGGTCACTGTTCCAAAAAAAAAACACTTTTTGAAAAAAATTTATTTGGATGTCTCCTTTTTTCAAAAAACAGAAGTCAAAAACCTATTTTTTCTAGAAGCTAAAAATTTTAGCTTCTACAAAAAAATAGAAGTTACAAGTGAAATATTTTTTTAAAAATATAATAATTTTTGAAAAAATCTAAATAACTTTAAATTTTATAAAAAGTATTTCTAAAATAAACAAGGCATACAAAATATATTTTTTGGAAGCCCATCTAAACGGCCCTTTAAAAGTTTAGATTAGAGAAGGTACGTCCCCATACAAGGTTACGAAAGATCACCAAGATGTAAAGTGAGATTATATATTACCTACTAAAGAGAAAAATCTAATAATCGAACCCAAGACATGAGTAACGTGTGCGGAAGGTTTGACCAACTCTGCCAACCGTCGTTAGTTGAAATTGTCGCATCTTTAATTTGCCAGATCATTACATAATTTTCATGTCACTTCAAGTACAAATGCAAGAGCCTGAAAATAAGTCCTATACACAATTGTCTTGGGATATATAATCTATATTTATATATCTATCTGTAATATAAATATATGAGGAATATTCTCACTACCAAAATTTTCCACTACTAACTTACTACTCATCTAATCATCATTAGATTAACATTCTCTCTCTTTGATCAAATGGTGATGTGATGGGTAGTAAGTTAGTAGTAAGAATTTCTGATAGTTAGAATATCTTCGCTCTAAATATATTACCAAACAGAAATATATATTTAATTCACTAGACATAATTGTATTGTTTTGAGTAGTGAAAGGATAATAAGGTACAAATTCATCTAATTCTAATCCATTTTTTGGCAGCTAGAGATCTTATTAATGAAATGCACGTTCAAGCAATTATAGGACCACAAACATGGGAAGAGACATCTTTAGTGGCTGAGGTTTGTAACCAAAGTATGACGCCAGTTCTATCTCTAGCTGATGCAACTCCAAAGTGGTCAACTTTGAAATGGCCCTTCCTGGTGCAAGCCTCACCTAGTCAATTTAAGCAGATGAAAGTAGTAGCTACTATTGTTCAGTCCTGGGAATGGTACAGTGTTAACATAATATATGAAGGTAAGGATGCTACATCCTCACAAGTTATATCTCATCTCTATAGAGCCCTCATTGAAGCAGGTGTAAGTATAAGCAATCTTTTAGCCATCCCACATTTTGTTTCCCCTTCATTGTCCCAAGAACTAGAGAAGCTTAGAGAAGGGCAATGTAGAGTCTTTGTTGTTATTTGTTCTCTCCCTTCAGCCATAAACCTGTTTGAAACTGCAAATAAAATGAATATGATAGAGAAAGATTCTGTGTGGATCATAACTGATCCTTTTACAAGCCTTGTTCATTCCTTGAATGCATCCACTATATCTTCAATGCAAGGGATCCTTGGAATCAAGAGCTACATCCCAGAAAGAGGACACCAGTTTAAGGACTTCTACCATAAATTTGGCAAAAAGTTTAGCTCAGAGAACCCTTGGGAATTCAACAATGAACCTGGGGTATTTGCAGCACATGCTTATGATGCTGCATGGACTGTGGCTCTAGCCATGAGCCAAATCAACAGTATAGGGGGCCAAGTTTTGCTAGATGAGATTTTGCTTACTAGTTTTATTGGCTTAAGTGGAGAGATTCAGTTCACTAACCAAAAGTTAGCTCCTTCACATACTTTTCAGATCATCAATGTGATAGGGAATGGTTACAAGGAAATTGGGTTCTGGTCAGATGAACTAGGTTTCTCAAATAGTATTGGCCAAAATGCTACTTATAGTTCTTCAATGAAGGAATTGGGACAACTTTTATGGCCAGGAAGACCTTGGGACATTCCAAGAGGATGGGCCCTTCCTACAAGTGATAAACCACTAAGAGTTGGGGTCCCTGCTTTGGCCACATTGAAGCAATTTATAAATATAAATCAAGATCATTCTACAAATACTACCTCCTTTGAGGGATTTACTATTGATCTTCTTAGAGAAACTGTGGAGTTGTTGCCCTACCATTTGCCATACAAATTATATGCTTTCAATGACACATATGATAATTTGGTGAAGCAAGTTTATTTAAAGGTGAGAGTTATACATTATATTATTCTTACATGCTTTATCTCATTTTATTAGTTACAAAATTATTGTGTCTCTGGCAACTACATAAATTTAAATTGCATGTCATTTCTTTCAACTTATACTATAATCCATGTCAATCTTGAATTGGTTTATGTATGATATACATTGGTTTAATATGTTGTCATTTTGTTAGCATGTATCCATCATTTTTCAAAACAATGGCTAATGACACTTGCTCTTTACATCTGCAATTGCTTATGCATGAAGCAGAATTTCGATGCAGCGATTGATGTAACAATAATTTCATATCGATATCAGTATGCTGAATTCACTCAGCCTTACACTGATCCGGGAGTGGTGATGGTAGTTCCCATTAAGTCAAAAGCAGGACATAGAGCTTGGTTATTCGTGAAGCCATTTACAAAGACCATGTGGATTCTAATAGCAGCCATGATTATCTACAATGGATTTGTTCTATGGATGTTAGAAAGACACCATTGGCCTGAACTTAAGGGTTCCATGCTCAATCAAACTGGGACCATGGCTTGGTTGGCATTGACCCCTCTCATAAGCTTTAATGGTAATATGAGATTTTTCACACATATTTGCTATCATTTTATTTAGAAGGGCCGGCTTGGCTCAGCGGTAAGCTTGCTTGCCGTGGTGTGTCAGGTCGTGGGTTCGAATCAGTCTCTTTGCAAAAAGCAGGGAAAGACTGCCTAGAGTATTCCCTTCCCCAGACACTCACGAAGTGAGTATTTGAACTGGGTCGGCCCTTTTTTACTTGCTATCATTTTATGTGATTACTTAGCCAAAACTGACTAGTTTTACTTAACATAGACTTAGGTGGTAAGTTACACCACAGTTTATCAAGGATGGCTATGGTGGTGTGGCTATTTGTAGCTCTCATCATAACACAGTCTTACACGGCTAACCTTACCAGCATGCTAACTATTGAAAGGCTTGAACCCTTAGTAGATAATGTTGATCAGCTACGGAATGGCAATGCTGTGGTTGGATACACTACAGGATCCTTCTTGAAAAAATATCTGCAGGAAGTGTTACACTTCCAACCTACAAAAATGAAGCAATTTAGCACACTTGAAGAGTTTGCAGAAGCTCTAAGAAGGAAAGAAATAGCAGCTGCATTTCTTGAAGTTCCTTGGGCAAAAATTTTCATTTCAAAGTACTGTAAAGAGTTTATTCAAGCCGGGCCTATGTATAAATTTGGAGGATTTGGATTTGTATGCTTCAATACTTTTTTTTTTTTAACTTTCCATTCATACATTACTATTCCTTCTGTTCCAAGTTTGTTTAACTTTTGTTGTTTGTAGGCATTTCCAAGAGGGTCTCCATATCTTCCAAGTGTAAACAAAGCACTGTTAAGTTTGTTTGAAACTGGAAAGCTTCTTGAATTAGAGAACCAAATGCTTGCATCAGAGATATGTGAAGATACAGAACCAGATGCAGACTCTGCAAGTCTCAGTCCCAATAGCTTCTGGGCCCTTTTCACATTGACAGCAGGAACATCAACAATTTCTCTCTTGGTTTACATTGTGGGTATGTATTATTCAAACCGTGAAGAGAAAACATCATGGAGACTAATTATGGTAGTGATTCAACAATATGAATATGCAAAGAGACGATTCTCCAGAAGAGAAAGTGATGTTGCAGAAAGTTCTATGTACTCTCCAAATGCACATGATACGCCAACTCAAGTTTGAACATATCAGGTGATTTGGTTGAGGAGTGGAAAGTGATGTTGTACAGATAGGAAAAAAAAATGAGCAAGCAACAGTGCTTAACCAACTTATTGTTAAATAACTTTGATTGCTCTGCTAGGCAAATGAACTAGCTATGTATGCCTTGGTAATGTAGGATAGGATAAGGCTACAGCTCTTGCTTGCATCTCCAATTTATTATGTATTAAGGGTTAATATGATCATGAAATTGATTTAAAAATAATTGAAAGATATGAGAATTGTAATTAAATTGTTATTTTATTCTCATTAATGTTCTCATAAAAAGTCTTATATTTTGCAGTAATTTTCAACTCAATAAAATGATAAATTGGAGAGCTCAAGTGGATTTGTAAAGGGTTTCTGAATCATATAATTGATTGAAGATTTTATTGAATACTTTTAAGGAAAGTTTTCATTTAAATATAAGAGTAAATATCCTTTTTGGTCCCTGACAATATCCACGAAGTCCTTTTTGGTCCCTAGCAATAAAAAAGGGACATCGTGGTCCCTAAATTTTACAAATTAGGCCCACATTAGTCCTTCTATTTGTGGAACTCTAACGCCGTGAATAACGTCTCTTATGTGTACTGTTAAAATGCTGAGTCACCTGTAACAGGCCCAGTCAGTTATGGCCCACAAGCAGGAGTTACACTAAGGAACAGGAAATTGCTAAGAAGGCCCAATAGATTGAATGACTATGTAATGGGATAATTGTAAGTGGGTCAGATAATTACTTGGTATAAATAATTAGAACAGGTCATTTGGACCTAGCGCATATAAGCCCATTAGGGTTGTTATATATGTTTTATGCATGAATGAAAGAGATATAATTAGTATGATTTAACTCTCTTCTTCCTTCTTCCCTGAACTACTTTCTCTCTCTACCTACCTCAATTCTTGCTCTCAATTCTGTCTGGTTACATTGGTGCTTTCATTGAGTCTCATGGCTGAGAACACTAGGCTCCGTGAGGTTACCTAGCAAGTTCACGAGCTGCAATAAGCTCCTCAATCTCTGCAGGACCAAATTACCAACTTAGAACTCAATCAGGATCGTCATTTCACTGCTTTGGAACTGACCCATGCTCATCAGACCGAGACAAATAATCAACATATGGATAATTTACACAACCAACTCCAGGAGGTTCTTACTATCCTCCATTCCACTAAGTCTTCTCCAAATCCGAATGCGGGTGTGCTGGGCTCTGGCCCATCTCGCCCTCCCCCTGAACCGCTTCGGCAACATCAAATGAAGCTGGATAATTTGGATTTGTATGCTTCAATACTTCTTTTGACTTTCCATTCATACATTACTATTCCTTCTGTTCCAAGTTTGTTTAACTTTTGTTGTGTTGCATTGTGTTTGAGCTTTGTAGGCATTTCCGAGGGGGTCTCCATTTCTTCCAAGTGTAAACAAAGCACTGCTAGGTTTGTTTGAAACTGGCAAGCTTCGTGAATTAGAGAACAAAATGCTTGCATTAGAGAAATGTGAAGAGACAGAACCAGAGGGAGATACTGCAAGTCTGAGTCCCAATAGCTTCTGGGCCCTTATCACAATGACAGCAAGCACATCAACAATTTCTCTCTTGGTTTACATTATTGGTATGAAGGGCCGGCTTGGCTCAGCGGTAAGCTTGTTTGCCGTGGTGTGTCAGGTCGCGTGTTCGAATCAGTCTCTCTGCAAAAAGCAAGGGAAAGACTGCCTAGAATATTCCCTTCCCCAGACACTCACGATGTGGGTATTTGAACTGGGTCGGCCCTTTACATTATTGGTATGAATCATTCAAACCATGAAGAGAAAACATTATGGAGGCTAATGAAGGTAATGATTCAGCAATGTGGATATGCAAAGAGACGATTCTGCAGAAGAGAAAGTGATGTTGCAGAAAGTTCTATGGAGTCTCCAAATGCACATGATATGCCAACTCAAGTTTGAAAATATCAGGTGATTTGGTTGAGGAGTGGAAAGTGATATTGTACAGATAAGAAAACAAAATGAGGAAACAACAGTGCTTAACCACCTTATTGTTAAATAACTTTGATTGCTCTGCCAGGCAAATGAACTAGCTAGTATGCCTTGGTAAGGATAAGGCTAAAGCTCTTGCTTGCACTGTCATGCAAACCAAGAATGTTGTAAATACGTGCCTTGAAGTTCACATATTAATAAATAAAAGTTTAAGATATGCTTTCCTACAACTGCAGTTTTGGTATAATATGATTGCTTGGGATTTTTATTTTCTTGTATAGTCAATGCAAAGGGAGGAGAGGGGGGGATATAGTAATGATGGAGCTGTGTTTCCTGATGGAATCCACAAGAAGTTTGTTCATGAAAAATTATTAGCAATATAGTCAAGTGTGTGTTCAGTTCTTAAAACATTCCAAAACTATAAAATCAAACTTAGTCATGATGATTGTTCTGCTTTATTTCAAGTCCAATCCTCATTATATTTCCTTTATGAATGAGTTTATAAGTTCAAACCAATTATGACTCTAACTTCTGTCATAAAAAAATAAAAATTATAAGCCTTCAACTCTCTGAGCAATACAACTATTCAAGTGGGAATTATCCAAGTACCTGAAAAAGTTATATTCTAAGGCATATATGCTTGTAGCATTCGTTTTTCTCCTTCAACCACCACTCTGTAATGTGATAGCTGTTGGAAATGATATGGGGGAGCCCAAAACATTTGAAAATGATACATCCACCAATGGACCAAGTGGGCTGACACCACATCTCAATCCAAAACCTTAAGCCGTAGGTTTACAACATCATGCTCCCCCTTAAGGGCAACTTCTGCGGAAGTCTTTTTTCTTTTAACTATTGGAGTCACACTAGCCTTCTGCGGAGGCATCTTTAAATGCATCACCATCGCCATATACTCGGTCCCAGCCAAACTTTTAGCTCTGATACCACTGTTGGAAATGATATGGGGGAGCCCAAAACCTTTGAAAAGGATACATCCACCAATGGGCCAAGCGGGCCGACACCACATCTCAACCCAAAACCTTAAGGCTGTAGGTTTATGGGTCTTTTGCACTTATATGATCATCACTTGATGAGTGTCTAGCCAATGTGGTACTTCTTTACATTTCATACTTGAATACTTCCGACAATAGCATCATATCATACTCGAATAAAAACTACGGCATTTTGATCTTAAACAATATCATGGAAAGTTCTTGGCATTAATCTGGCTGAATATATACTGCAGTAACTCTGAAACCCCTCTATGTACTTCAACATGACACAAAATCTTTTACATACAACATCAATTTCCATATGTAGAAATAAGAATTAATATTTGAATTTACTTAATATTTTGTACAATTTTTCCAAAAAAAAAAAAAAAGATAAAAAGAATAAATATAAAATAACAGACAATAAGGCCTAAGAAGAAAAAACAAGAAAAATACATCAATTAGACACCCCCTCCCTCCAAAAACTAAGGAGAAAAATAATTCTCTGATAGCTTCCATGCATTTCCCAATACAAACCCATGAAGCTTTGTCCCTTATTCCACCCGGAAAAGGGAAAAAAAATAAATCATTGAGATGATTTTCTTTTAAAAAGAACAACAGAAATTAAATCTTAAAAATTCCAATCCAACACCAAGTAATTACCTTGAACACTAAAATTCTTCAACCTAATCAAGTAAATCACTTGCCAACTTCTACCCTCCAACCTTATAACCATGTTAGGAGCCCCACATATTGATGGGAAACACATAACGTGAAAGTTCTAGTTAGCACAAAAGAACATACATCCACTGCATTATTCCTTGTCTCTCTTCCCCTCAACTAAGGAGCTGCTCCTTCTCCTTGCATGCCATTCCCAAGGGTTGAGAAACTGTTAGATGCTGATGTAGAGAGTGTGGATGCAGTGATGGTTGTGGCTGTGATGTTGGTGTGGATTGAAGAGAAAGACCATTGTTGTTGACTGAGTTATTCATCTTGTGTAGATTCTGTTGGTGATAGATTTGTCTCAGTCTTTCTATTTCCTTCTTTAATGCTTCTTGATGAGCTGAGATATTCAAAAATACCCATTATCTCAATTATCATGGTGCTTTTAGAAGTTCCAAAGGTGACTAATCTCCACAAAAGATTGAATAAAAGAACTTAATTCTCATGCTTCAAAAATGTGCTTTTGAAAAGAGAGATTTCAAGCCTAGACATCAACATCAACTTTATTGATGATGATCAACAATCTTAGGATATATCACTTATATTATATCTTGTTATGTCACGCAAACACATGATATATTGTAAAGTGGGGAAATATCTGTTTATAATTTTTTTTTACAAATTTTTACAAATTATATTATGTACTTCCGAGAGAACGAACATAGTGTAACCTACTATAACATAGTGTTCTCCCGGAAGAACATAGTGTAGTTTGTAAGAGTTTGTAAATATATCTCTCTCCTTATATTCTTATATCGGTGTAAGAATAAGAAGTTTTACATCAAATCTTGATCATTGATTTGTTTACATCTAATGGCTCGTATATCTAATAATTTAGAGCACTTAGATATAAATAGAATTAATCACCAAAATTGAAAATGTAACTTATATCATTATAAAATGATCCTACCTCGGATATTATTCGAACTTCTAACATAAATAATAATAAAAAAATATCTTATCACAATAAAAAGAAAAAAAAAACAGCATTGTACCGTCTTTGAAAATCTTGTCTTGTGCCAAAGCAGCAATCCGTTGCTTCAAGGCACTATTGTCGACATTGAGAATCAAACGTTGATGGTCCAAGAACGCAACTCGTGGGGACAGTGCGGAAACTTCCGTCTTCATTTTAAAATTTTTCATAATTAGCACAATTCTTATTCATTGAATGATAAATTTACTACTACTACTACTACTTAACAATTATCTATATTTGATTTTGAGCAACTATGTTATATGTGGCTTTTTTATATTTTTGGTGGAGTATGTGTAACTATTTATATATGGATTTTATAATATTAATGCCAATATTACGACCAAGGAGAATCGTTAAAATCAATGATTATTGTTGTTATAAAGATGAACAAAAAGTTTATGTCTTGGGCACTCTCACCCTTTGAGCTAGCTTTTGGGTGGTGTATACCAACGAAAAAAATTATATGTCACATTGGTTATATGTCCAACTGATGTGGAGTTTATAAGCACAGAAATGGTGAAGGATCAACAGTGAATTAATAATTAATTAATAGTTTGATTTAAAAAAAAATTTGAAATCAACGGTTATGTCGTAATATTATGATCGTAACATTGGTAGTAATTGGTTGTCACAATATTTTATCCAATTTATATATACTACGAAAATTAAATTAAACTTATTCACCTGCAAAGTTGTTACGCTCCTTTCAAGCTCTGAAATGTATTGTAGCTTTCTCACCCTTGACCTCTGAGCTGATTGCCGGTTAGCCAAAATTCTGGTATGCGTACAAATAATATGATAATAAAAACTTAGATTTGGTATCTACACATATATACATACGTATTATTTTAGACCATTTTAATCCATAACATTCATTCAATCAATTAGTGTACAGAAAACTTAATATACATATAAATCTTATATAAAAATCAATCAATTTTAAAAGGTTGCGTAAGATAATTAACTTCTGCACTCAACCAACCCATTTAATTGGTTTGATAACAAATTTACCAAAAAATAAAATAAAATTGGTTTGATAAAATTAATTCCGGAAGATTCAAATATAAAAAAGGGAAGGATCCGATTACAAATATTTTTTATAAATTTTTACGAATTACACCATGTATTCCCGGAAGTACATAGTGTAACCTAGTGTACTTCCGGAAGTGTATAGTATAATTTGTAAGAGTTTGTAAATAAAAAATTTGTAAATATAACCCTCTCCGTAAAAAGTTATCAAAACAAATTTATTTTTTTGCTTATAAAATTTGAGCCTATAATCTGCTTTTTATACAAATATCACATATCTATATACAAACTTTTTTCCCAACAATCATTTTCCCTGAAAACTATAGCTAGATATCTCAAATTTCAAATTTATTTTATCATGTGTTTCAGTTAAAAGTATCTTGTATATATATTACACTCCAGATCATAGGTACACTTTTCAAAATGATAATTTGATAATGTATTTATCAGTCAGTTCTTAATTATTAAACTAGAAGAGTTAGCTCATATTATTTATGATATTTAAAGAATAATGTAACATACACAGCAAGCCACCTTGGAGTAAACAGGTATTATTCATATTTTAATATTTAAAAAATTAGAAATATTTCACCAAAAAAAAAAAATAGAAATAGAATTTTAATATGTGAGACAGGGTACCCATGCAATAAATTTTTGGCAACTAAATTTTACAAACGAGTTTATTTAAAGGGTTTTATAATTCTCATGTTGAATATGAGACAAAAATTTTGTTGTAGAGCAAAAAGTATGTATGATCCATGTGTTAGAAAAAATTATATGTAAGACCCATATCAGCACGGAAATCAAAAGATATGTAGGAAAAATGTAATTATCATGTTTATTGAGAATTATAAAACCCTTATTTAAAAAATAAAATCATTTCATTAATTGAAACGTGCATGGGTGGTGGGGGGAACTTACTCTATAATAACAATATGATGATAATAATAATAATAATAATAATAATAATAATTGGTGTGATTGAGATTTACCTTTTGACCCTCTTGGGATCGAAAATGGTTTCAGTGCAGCTGGTGGTGGCGGAGGGTGGCGGCGCCGCCGTCTCATTCTTGCATGAGCTTTCATCTTCAACAACTTCGTTCTTGGGCTTCAGCTGATGATGATGAACGTCCAACGCCACTGCCATTGGCTTCTCATCGTTGTTGCTATTTTGGTCGGAGGACGGCGAGGAAGGGTTGGAGGTGGACGACGGCGGCGGAGGCGGCAGAGCAACGGTGGCAATGTCGTCGGAGAACATTGAAATCAGCTGGTCATCATCCAACCTATCGAACCCGCTTCGGCATTCTTCGAGGAATGGAGTTTCGAGGAAGGTGATGGAGTCGCTGGCGGAACGCCGGTGAGATCCTCGCCGTGCCGACGAGAAGTCGAGGAACTCGTCGACCCATGATGGCAATTGTTGTTGTTGTTGTTGTGGCGGCGGCGGTGACGAAGGTGGTTGATGTTGATAATGGTGAGGAGTGGTAGCATTGGTGACAGTTGTGGTGGCGGTTGTTGTGGCGGTTGTGATAGTGGGATTGAAGTTTGACATTGTGGGTACCCTTTGGTAAGGAAAAGATGGCCAATTTTGGGGTATGGTTGGTATTTTAGGAGGTAACTGTGCCATTCCCTATGTATCCGTGACCCCAAATATAGAGAGAGCGCGAAAATTTTGTGTACTTATTAAGTGTGTGTTTGAGAAAATAGACAGAGAGAGAGAGCCAAAAAAAACAGAGAGAACAGAGATCCCAACAACCTAATCTTAGTTCAAAATCTTGTTCTTGGGCTTCTAAAACCAGTGGGAGAGAGATGTTAAAGAGATGAGAGAGGCAATGCCAAATGCCAATGTGAAACAAAATCTTATAATGGTGTTTTTATTTTATTTTTTTATATTATTCATTGGTTCATCGATTATTCGATTAATATGATTCAACTAGGATAGAATAGTCGAATCACATGAATGGTAAAAATTTTCCTAGAACTCAAACTCATTAAAATAGAACAATCTCTTACCAATTAATTCACATACTTTTTTTTGGAGATATTCTAACCAGTTCATCGCTTTGCGACTAGTTTGATTCGGGACATGTTTCGAAATTAAGACTTAAATCTCTCCCAAAAATAATACTAAAGAAGATCAAATATATATTTTCACCGCACTTGCTCAATTCCCTAATAGCAAGTGAGTTACCATCATTTAAAATAATTCATGTACTTGATCGTAGTGTTTTTATTCATTTGCTATAAGGTTTTCTCATTTGTCCCCTCTCTCTTTTCTTAGATTTTGTTATATGTAATGTATGTTTGTTTTTGTTTCTAAGGTCCTATGGTTTTGGAGAGAGAGATAGAGAGAGGTGGGTCATCACATGGGAAGGGTATTAGAGACAGCTAGCAACAGCTAGCTGGTGAAAGACTCAACGGTTTTAGTGGGGGAAAATGGAGTGTAGTTTAATAACTATAGGAATCAGCAACCACGTGCAGATGTGACCCCTACACTTGGCATCCATTATCTCATGTCACAATACTGTGCTTCATATAAATTTTTTTTTATAATTCTCATCTAACATAAAAATTAAAATTTTCCTACACACCCTTCAATTTCCGTGTTGATATGGGTCTCACACATAACTTTTTCTAATATATGGGTCTCACATATTTTTTATCTCTATAACATAAAAATTCATTTCTCATACAACATGAGAATTATAAAGTTCATAAAAAAATTCATCTTCAACTTATGTAGTTTTTGCTTCATGTTCTTTAGCCATAGTAGTTCCTCTTGTGTCCTATCTATACACCAATTACACTGGAATAATGGGACCACCTTCAATTGTTTACTATGGCCTATGGACCATAGTGTATATCATCTGAACCGTTCAATTGTTTACTCATATATTTTATGGGTAAAGTGTGTCAGTATGTAAAGTTATGTCATTATTTTATTTTAAGTGAGAGAAAAAGATAAATCATGGGGGAAAAATATCTTTGGTATTACATATGTACCGAAAACTCGGTGCATTTTCCGAAAACTCGGTGCATCTTCCATTCATATTGTGATATGTGTCTTATTTTATATTAAATCACTCTCTCTCCTAATTTTAAAATAAATTATTTATTATTGATTTGACAAAAGTAAGACACGTGTCATGATATAAGTGGAAGATGCACCAAATTTACGGTGCATCCGTATCACCAAAGAAATTTTCCATGGGGGAGAAAGTGGACAAAAAAATATATGGATCTCATCTCGGCATTCAATATTTTTCTCTGGTTTGGATCACATTTTGGATTTTTTTTAATCAAAGAGTATGCAATTGGGTTTCGATCATTCAATTGAGTATTTGGCAAGTTTGTGATTTAAACTAGAAAAAGGCAAGCAATGTGGGATCATTTAATTTTTCTATGATACAGTTACATGGGAGAAGATATATGGGGCAGATTAATTTATGAGATAGTGGTGTGTTGGGAAGATGTAGGACTTTGGTTAAGGATGAGCTGTGAAGAGAAAAGGGTACCCCTAAGAATCATGTCCTCCTCTTCTTCCCCCCATGTGAAATTCTTTGTGAGAACCTAGCTTTCTTTATTTGTTTTGTCCCCAAATCAGATTCACATGGGGGAGATTTGTGTTCCTGCTTTCCTTTCCCTATCCTCTGAAATTCTGGGTGCCTCCATCATTTCGTGCTGGCACCAATGTTGTAATTTTTTTTTAATTGTGAATGTACTTAGGAGACACTAATAATGATTAGGGGAAAAGGTGGAATGCATGTTAACTGCCTATTGTTTAATAGCTTGTCTTTATATTTAAGGTTTTATAATTCTCATTCAACATGAGAATTGCAATTTTCCTACACACCCTTCGATTTCCGTGCTGACATGGGTCATACATATAATTTTTTCTAACACATGGGTCTCACATGCTTTTTTTACTATAACGTGAGATTTCAATTCTCCTTCAACATGAGAATTATAAAACCCTTAGATTTATTGTTAGTTATATGAAGAAACACCACCTACTTTTGGAAATGTTTTAATTGATTGGATACATTTGTAAATTCATTTCTTGATGAATAGAGAGAGAAGAAGAAGAAGTTTAGATTCCTCATGAAAGTATAAAACTAATTCTTTAGAAATCCATCATTAGGATTATTAATATATTCCCTCAAGGTACATAACTAGAGTCATAATGTGAACTCAATATTCCTACCAAGTTTTAAGTGGTTAGTTATCTGTTTCTATGGTCAATTAACATAATTCCATTTTCAAAATAATAATAATAATAATAATTCTACCCCATGTTCTACACAAACATTCAAATATGTGTACTCATTATAATTAATCTACATATAAAATAGAAATATATTCGCTGTTTTTCCATTTCCTTGTTTTTTATTTTTAAGATAAAGAAGACCTTATAATATAATTAAATTAATCGGCTTAAACTGTTAAATAAATAAACAAATAACCAGCTTGAAATTCTGGTAGGATTTGCATGTCCATTTCATAATAAGAAGATGATTGCAAAATTTGAATTCAAATTATATAAGTGTTTGGGTTATACTTGCCTAATTAATATTACTTGCGTTAAGATTTTCCATTGCAATTTCTTATCGCTTAATTCAATGATTAATTGTTGATGTGGCTCTTTATATTTTAATTCTCAAAATATTTGTTTTTAATGTTAAAAAACTAATTTGCTGCCACCAACTTAATTTAATGTAAATATTATAAACATCTTTTTTCTTAACGCTATTTTTTTTATTTTTCTTTATTTCACATATTGTAATAGTTTCTATATTTCAGTAATTGATATATTTTAAGTTTAATATATCATTCTATTTGGAGTAAAATATTATAAAATCAAAATGTCATTATATTTTAGTAATATAATTATAAATTACCTTGTTATTTTTATATTTAATTGTGTAATACTAGATTTTCTTTAAAAATTATGATATAGTTTTAATATTGATTAGGTTTTAAAAATATAGAAAATGTAGGTCTAATAATGTTAAAAATAAAACTTAGAATATTCATGTAAAAAAAAAAGTTTAAGACCGCGTCTGAAATTAGCTTTAATTTTGAGATCCCTAGAATTTTGTAGTACCGTACATACGATTAAAGAGGACAAAGTGTGAATAGGAAGAAGAAGCATAATTGCACGTGGGACGACCAAACAAGTCCCTACCTGCCTGTCTTTTTTTTAATAAATTTTAATAAGATAATATTATCCACGTATATCTATACATATACTATTTTATATTCATAATAACACAAAGCAGGTATATTTATATTATTTTATGAGTTTGATGTTTCTCATATTGTAAAAAACCAAATCATATTTCACACATACATAGAAATGTATGGAATCCATATGATGTCATTTGAAGAAATTGAGAAAGAAAAAAAAAAGAACATCATATATTTTTAGGGTTTATCATCTATTATTTAACATGACCATAAAATTTTTCTTACACATACAACATTTTGTGGGGCCCGCAGCAAAAAAAAAATTATGACACGCAAAACGAATCTCTATAACATAACACAATCACTTATCCAACAAAATTAACTCCTATAAAACTCATATTTTTATATATACATACAAGATAATTTTATTTCATATATTATGTTTATACTTAAATAACACTATCTCATAATTAAACAGCAAGCAATAGCATGTAATTATAATATGATGAGACACAATGACTAATGAAAGCACCAAAAAGTGGACGCGCCAAAACATTAATAAAAGAAGAAAGTTTGATGAGGACCATTTCGTACATTTCCATCCATATTTGTGTATCTTTTAGGGGAAGTTGTAGTTTGCTATTCAATCAATATCAATTGGTAATACTTATACATTCTTAAACTTGTGTATTTTTATCTAAAAGAAAAATTAGTTACAGTCAAAGTAATTTATGATTTCAAATAAATGTTATTTATGATTTAAGTGTTTGAATATTGAAATTTTTATTTTAGTGAAATTTTACTTAACTATATCACTCTAGTTTAAAATTATTTAATCAAATAATTATATCAATTTTTTAATTTAGATGTAACATATCATCTATTTATTTTAACAATTCCGGTTATTAGTTAATATAAATTTCACATGCTTACCAAAAATATATATATATATATATATATATATATATATATATTAAATATGATTATTATTTATTAATTATTGTACTTTTTCATTAAAATAAAATATAAAGGGATATTATTGTGTCTATGTGTTATTATATTAGTAAGCATCCCATACATTGCACAAATATTTTTTAAATTGGGTAAAAATTTAAAAATATAAATTAAAAATATGAGGAAAATGTGTATAATTAATTCAAATATATAAGTCGATAGACATAAGTAATTGAGATTTGAAAAAAGAATTAATGTAAAAAGAATTCAAAAAGAATTAATTTGACAGTATAAATAATTATTAAGATTTAAGATTACAAAACTGAAAGTAATAATTTTGAGAGAACTGGGATTTGGAGAAAAAAATAAATGAATTTTAACATAAAAGAATAAAAATGATGGTATAATCACGTATTATCTTTTTTTTTTTAAAAAGACAGCACAATAGAAAATATTCTCACTCTTCGTAACAAACACTCTATTTTATTATCCGGATGAATAATGGGAATATATACCCTTATAATTAGTATCCAATTTATGTTTTTTCATGAAAACAACCATTATTAATTACTTATAGTAAAATTTAAATATAAGAGTAAAAAGGGTAAAATTATAAACATTTATTATTGTACAGTTTAAATAATCTTAAAAAAATTCTTTTTTTTTTTGGAAGATTATCCCCCACTAATCTCATATGTTTCTTATGGATTAATCCGAAATTCGGAGCGCGTTCAAGATTAAAACTCTAAATCTCTTCTAAAGATGATATTGGGAAGGATCACCTCACTTCAATTCTCATCTGCCAACTACTGAACTACTATTTGGTATCTTAAAATAATTCTTACCCCGAGACTAAGAGCAGACTAATTGTCTAAGAGCAGACTAATTGTCATGCCATTGATTTATAACAAAGATTTTTTTTTTGGTAAACTCATATATTACAAAATTAAACGTACAAAGAGTACTACATTAATTATGCACACAAAATAGCGTAAAACATGGTTTGACCTTGTTGATATAGTCTATAACATACTTATATTGTGGTTTACGATGAAGTTACTTATGAACATATATCAAAGGATATTGGGCACATATGGTTTAATTTTTAAAACATTGCTTTATTAATAGACAGGATAATATCATGTTGTTTAGGTATCCTAAAGTTTAGGGAAGCGAGGATAGCAAATTTAAGGCTGAAGCCTCTAAAATTTGTGCTGTGCCGTGAAGTGCTTGTGTTATTGTGGCCATATTAAAGGACTTTGAGGACTCTAGATTAGGTAGCTTCCCATTCTTGGCAAATTTTGTGGCATAAATTAAGGAGAGACACATGGGATTGGAATGGGACCAATCGATCTAAGAGAAAAAAGAGAGAAAGATTTTGCTTCTCATGTGAAGTAGGTGCACTGTGTTTTTTATAAGGAAAATATATTTCTCATATTGCATCAGATAATTTTATCTCACGCATATATGAAAAGTAGGCATGGTTCTTTCTCTTTCTTTCTCTCTTCATTTTAATGAATTTCATATATTGCGTATGTAATAAACATATTTTTATTAAGGGTTTTATAAGAGTTATGTTGTAGGAAAAATGATTATATTATGTTATAGAGATTCATTTTACGTGCCGGAGTTTTTTTTTGCTGTGGACCCCACAAAATATTGTGTGTATAGAAAAATTTGTGTGATCATATTAAATAATAAATGATAAACCTTTTATTAATGTGCATTCTATAAATTGTCAACGTCTAGTGGGCTTAGACAATGGAATGGGAAAAGGTGATAAGTCAGCAAAGCTTCAAAATTTAATGTGTTGGGTTCACTTGTTTCTAGAGGGATGTTATGGGAGTCTACTCGCTGTGCTGTATTATTTCTTTCATAGTTAATTTCTCAACTTTATTATTGCTTGGGCTCAGTTTCAGGGGTGATAATTTTTAATATTGATATGAAAAATTTGTATTCGGATTAATTCATTTTCAAATTTGTATTGATAAAAATTAATATGAAGAACATATTAATTTGAAAATACGATAATATTGATGAAAATAATATTTAATACCTACGTTATTTATGTCATGTCAACTCATATAAAATAATGCTTTGATGCTAATAAGTTATTCGTTTATCAAACAGCAAAATAAACAAGTTGTATTTTTTTTTTCAAAATTTTTGATACGAATCTTTATTTGTATCTGCGTCAAACCTCGACCCAACACAAAGACATGGCAGAAATTGTCACTCTTACTTAGCTTAATTAACTTCCACAGTGTGCCAAAATGAACGAAAAAGAGATGAAAGATAATATTATTGGATTTGGATAATCGAAGTTGCATAATGTATTTTAAAATATGGGGAAGGATATTGTAACAACCAAGTTTGTGTTACTACCATGTTACTACCAGTCAATCTTACCGTTAGATCGCTTATGTTGATCTAACGGTTATATTTATTTATTTCATCAATTCCCCAAATTTAAAGTAAAAACATTAAATATGTGAAATCATAACCATACAAAAGTGAAAATAAATATAAAATATTAAATTTGGGGAATCATGACCATACAAAGATGAAAATAAATATAACCGTTGGATCAACATAAGCTTGACTGGTAGTAATATGATAACACAAATTTATTTCACAATATCCTTCCCCTTGAAATATAAAAGGTCAATATCAATTTTTCAGGAGAATATATTTTGAGATATTGTTTTTAATAAGAAATTTATAAAAAGAAGAGAGGTTGTCTTATTTTAAATTCATAACAAATTTAAATTTTTTATTCATATACGTATATTTTTACAAATTTTATTTTTAAAATTTTATAATTAATTATTATTACTATTACATTTTACTTTCTATTCAATATTATATATATAAATACTATGAAATGAAATATGATAATTTTATTGATAAATCCAGAACTTATATATATATATATATATATATATATTAAAAAAAATTATTTTATTTGATCTGTCACTTAAAAAATATTAATTAAATTTTATAACTTTATTATATTTCTTAAATATTCATTAAATAAAATTAAAATATTAATAGATTGATAATAGTACTTTTGAGTATTTTGATAGTAAATAATTTAATCAAATATAATTATTATTATTTCATGATTTTCGTTTTTTAGTAAATCTTTTAATTACTATATGGTTGGCTTAGATTATAATTATTTAAAAATAAACGTTTAAATATTTACCAAAAAATAAAATAAATTGTGGACAATAGATAATCACGTGAACGATTAAAGCACTGATAATTTCTGACTTCTAAACTGGACGGATAAAGCACAGGTAAACAGATGCTTGAGAATTTAAAACTTTAACATTTTCTGATATTTAGTATATAGTTTGGGCATCACATTGATCATGGAAGCTTTGAGTTTCCACATCCATATGCTGATTATATTAAACCCATATAATAAATGGGTCTTTTTTGGACTTCCTTATTTGGTTGAAATTTTTGAAAAATTTAGCCATGCATCTATTTTGCCTGGCCGTTTACATTTATGTGAAAAATTAAAAAAAAGAATACTATTACAAGGTGGTATTTTAAGTTGTCTAGGCTAATGGAAGAAAAAAAATTATTTCCCCGTCAAAATTCCCCTTTGTTATTAGGCAATAGTATTTGCTACAAGTGTTATTTCATAATTTGAAGTTATTTTTCTGTCAAATTTTTATTTCCAATCAAACATAGACTCAACAAATTTAATTCAATTTTCTTGGTAAAATTTCGCTAAACAAATAACTTTTTTTCAACTTCCCTATTAAACTCATTTTCCAACCAAATTTCTAGTAATTGTATATTCATGATAAAAAAAAATTTATCCTTTAGCAAATGTTTCCTAAAGAGTTAGGATCGGATTGTAAGACAAGAATAATATTTTAGGATTGTAAGACAAGAATAATATTTATATTTCCCATTAAAAATTTTAGATTTTTAAATACTAAAATATTGTTTACTTTTCGCTTAAAATTCTAAGTAAACACCCCTGGATTTGGATAAATCGAGTATTACAGTACTTTTTTATAATCCTTTAAAATCTTAATTTGAATACCAATAACTCAACATGTTAAAGTGTCAATATGTTGTATTACAAAATGAAGAAGAAGCCAACACTTCAATAAGAAATATTACCAAACACTACAAAGTGTCAATATGTTGTACTACAAAATATTTTCTAATTACAAGCACCGTCTTAATAAGAAAAGTAAAAAAAAAAAAAAAAAAAAAAACTAACTTGGAGGTAGAATTTTCAAAAAAAAATAAAATAAAATTACATCCATATATCTCTTTAGTTTGAATAAAAATTAATTTTATAAAATTTTAAGTAATAATCAAATACCTTATATCTAAAAAATAATCTTACCATATCTCGATATTTAAATTTTTGAAGAAAGATATCTTGGAGTGTTTGGTAAGGTGAATTTTTTGAGATTATCAGAAAAGTGATAATGATAATCCTATTTATCTATATTTGGTATAAGGTTTTTGAAAATTTTCTTTGAAATTTGATTTTTTTTGGAATTTTATATTGTGTATAATTTTTTTTCAAAATGTCATCTAAAAATACCACCAAAGAAGTGGTACTTTTGGAATCACAGGACAATTTTACACTTTTTTTGAAACAAAATTCCTGTAATATTTTGACTTATCATCACGAATAAGTGATTTTTCCACAATTTTTCTAAAAATTATTATTTCCCGATATAAAAAATTTTTATACTCTAACAACGTCCATCGAAACTCACTTTTCTTCAAAAAAAAAAAGAAGAAAAGAAACAAAACAGTAGTGGGCCGGGCTCGAAGGCCCACTTAGCCCGTTCCTTCTTCTATTGTCACGCAAGTTGCTCAGAGGTTGTTTTGTTTTGTTAGTTTTTGTTAACAATGGAAGTTGATGCGTTAGACATAGAAGACGACAACAACGATGGCGGTGCCACCACGAGGAGGTCCAAACACCGTAAGAGGAAGGAGTACAAGCTCGACGACGATGGCCACGTGGCGGCGCGAGAGAAGCTCGCCAAGAGAATCCTCTTGTCGCTGACAAGGCCTTCTTACGTCCTCGGACTCGCACCCAAACCTCTGAGGTCGGAACACCGTACGAGGTTGCGCTACCTGCTGCAGAGGCTCGTGAAACAGCACAACTGGGTCGAAGCCAGTGGTGTTCTCAGTGCTTACTTGAAGGGAACCGTTAACGACACCTCTCCCTTCAGGAACCGTCTTAAGTTTTCGGTATGTTTGATTCATTATTCCAAATTTCTGAAATTTTTTGTTTTATGGGGTTTCTGAGATAAGAAGAAAATTTCTCTTATATATGATTGTTGAGGTTGGAGTGAGTGAGTTTTGGAACACTGGAAAGATTTTATAAGAAGTTTAGGTTCTTGAGATTTTGGTACCTGAAGATGGCTATGGCAGTGTGAAGTCTCATTTGCTTCCAAAAGGTTAACTTCGTTTCAGTTATTGATCATATTGTTTTATCACAGTCTATTTGAGAGATATAGGGTGTGTTTGATTTTGTTATGTTTTTTTTGTTCTTAAAACTGTTTTGTAAAATAGTTATGAAACAGTTGTTTTTTATGTTTTTTTTCTTTTTGAAAGTTAAAAACTAAAACAGAAAACAAAAACAACTCTCTAAATTTAATTCTACAAAAATAAAACAGTTAGTTTTCATAACATTTTTTACAAAACAAGTCTTAGCAAACGAGTTTTTTTATTTTTTTGTTCTGAAAACTAAAAAACTGTTTTTCGAAACACAAATCAAACAGAGCCATAAGTTTACTGGCTGAGATGAAAATGGTATAGTCTGACTCAGAAGTCTTTACAGGGATTTCCTTAATGGTTGTATTCATGACTTTATATGGTTGAGTTTTGAGTTGATTGGTAAACTGTACCTAAAATGTCACTTTTCTCTTTAGATAAGCAAGCTCATAATGGTTATTGTGATACCTATAATTTCTCTTCATGACTTCAAATATGCAGTGCTAATAGAAGTGAATTGATAACATGATTCTTGTGTGTTTTGTATGATTTACATATTACATGAAGTCTTTTTTAATTGATTAAAGTGCCTCAGCCTTGCTTCTATTCCCTTTCTACCCTCCTCTTGAAACTGTTACACTTTGTTTCTGCAATTTCTTCTATTATAGATATCCATAGTTAGTTTCTGAACACCAGAATGTATGCTGGTATATATATATGTATATAGGTTTTACTGGAGCTTCTTAAGCATGTGGAAAGCCATTCTATTAATCCATCAAGGATCAAGAATATATATGATATTTGGTCGAAGAAGATTGGATCAATGAAGAGTTGGCCGGTGGAGGTATATTTCTGAAACTTTTCCCCCCCCCCCCCCCCCCCTAAATGCTTTATAATGGTTACCTTTATGTTAAATGTTTACAAAATTTATTTTTTTGTCTGCAGCTAACTATTTTTGACTTATGGCTGGTTCTCAAGTCCGTGTTGGTTATCACCTTACTTTTTTCGTATAAAAGTATGTAAAATGGAAAGTTTAAGGTTTAAGCTGAGAGAAATTGTTATGAATGACAAAAACAACAGACAGAAAAATAACAATTTCAATAAAAGATTGAGAGTCTTCTAAAGGACTTGAATTTTCTTTGGTGGAGGGTGTAGTTCTATATCAGAAATCTAGTCCTCATTAACAACCAATGCTTACTTTAATTCTAGTTGATAAATAAATTATGATTTGCAATTGATACATTAGTTATGAATTTATGCTGCCAGCTTGGTTGTTAAGACTTCAGTTCTTAATGTAGAATTTTACTTGTGGAGCAGAGCAGATATGCAGTTCAGTTGGAGTTCATGTTATTCTGTCTTATGCAAGGCAATACTGGGGATGCATATCAGCTTGCTGTATGGTATGTAATATTAGTTTTTAATGCTTAGTCCTTTGCCTCTATGGAGAACTATGAGTCTTACCATGATGCCTAGGAATGGATTGTTTCACAACTTGTCGTTGCTAGATAATGTGGTCAACTTGTTGTGTGCCATTATTATTATATTTTTATTTAGTTAGTTGGAACATTTAGTTAGTTAGTTGGACCATAAGCAGTAGAAACTTTACGTTTCACGTCGTTTCTACGATTTACGTTTCTACCATCCCCTTCCGTTTCTATGCTGAAACTCGATTTTGACAACATTGGATAGATCACACACATTGAAGATTTGGAAATGGGTTAGCTCACCTCACCACTCTAAATATACTGGAAATTGTCAGCTACCTAAGAGAGATACAAGGGCTCTTAGGATTCTCACCACTCAAGAAATTTATGCAAGAGATACATTAAAATTGTTTCTTTTATCATCTAGCATAAGTATCAGTATATATAAATCGCTATAGAACAACCCTATCGGTATCAGTATAGTTAAGTGTCTAGATACAATTTGTCAAATAAATGTAACTTGACTTTAATATGACTGGAATACCCGTGACATGTTTTTTAACTTATGTGTAATATAAAATGCCATTAAATGTGAACATTCCATTGACAATTTTTTTTCCTTCATTAATTATGATTTTCACTTCAGAAATACTTGCAAGATTTGAGTGTGGGGGTTACCAGGCTCTGATTTTTTTCTTCTTATTCCCTTTGCTTTCTCTTTTCTTTTTTATTTATTTTGTCTTTTGGTTTCTCCTTAGCTTGGAGCAAGAAAAAGTTGATATTGATCCTGTGTCGAAGATAATAATGGGTTTGACATTCTATGAGATGTGGTATTCTTCCATCCCCAAAGAATTCCAGTGGAGAGATTCAGACCAGTATGACATGCAAGAGAACTCACATATGGAGGGAGCCTCCTATAGCAACGAAGTTAGACACTCAGAGTGGCATAATACAGTTGAATCCCACATGGAAGACTCCCAATATCAATGTGATTCTGATTCCTCTGTCATGAATGATAAGCAGATACCAAGGGATGTTGGCTTCAACGAAGACATGGGAGTTTCTATGGAGGTTGATGTTAACAACGAAAGAGAAAAACAACATCAGAACTTTCAGCCGGAGGGTTTTTACTTGAATTCTGATGAGCAAAAAGAAATTGGAGACAATGGAGTTCTTACACATGATACCTTGTATGCTCTTGGTAAGTTTTTTATTTGCTGATTAATCATTAACGGGAAAAATCTATTTCTTGTGGGTACATAATTGTGTGGGAATGCGTATGTGTGCATATAATTGTATATGGATTTACCTACCTTAATATTTTTTCTCGGACCAAAAATATTTTGTCTTGCTCATTACCCTGATAAGGCTAGGTTGTAATTTTCTCTTGTCCGTGATTGCTTTTTTGTTGCAACCCCTGATTAGTCTATCAGTCTAAATATTAATCAGCATTTCTAGGTTTAGATAGTGATACTCTTTGGTTCACCTGTAACTTCAATATTGATCTTATTATGCATTTACATAGGGAAACTTGATTTGTGGCTGTCGCCCTTGCATCTTTCGGATGAGAACAGTTTTGAGGAGTTCATGGACATGCACAGAAATCAGCATAATGATTATTATAAAAATGCAGTGAAATATTTACAACTAGCTCTCGACTCAACACCCTCAGGATCAGCGGCATTACTTCCATTGATACAGGTATGGCGCACTAATTTCAAATAATTTTGGATACACATAACTACATCTTGAATTTCATTTAATGTGTTGATTGGTAAACTAGAAATCAGGTTCAGAACTGCCGAAGAAATAACTAGTTATGTAAACCCAACCCCCCCTCCCAACCCCAACAAAAGAAGAAAAAAAGGATGAAGCTGATAGATTTTGTACTCCCATTTTTGGCAATAATATATGTTGCAAGTTGGTGATGATGATGTTATTCATAAATTAGTTTCTGACGCAATGTTTTCTGAAATATGGTACTGCTAGAGACATAAAACTGTTCCTAGTCTCAACTACTTAAGCTTTTGCGACACTTGGTCCTTGACATTGTATTTTTTTTAAATCCTCTTAGGAGTTCAATCCTTGTAATCTCTATTCTTCATAATTAAATTAAATTTAAGTAGGCTTGAGCACATCTTTAAATTCCCTTCTTGCATGAAAGGGTGGATTAGAGATTCTTGCATGAAAGAGTGTGTTAGAGTTAAAAAAATATTCTTAGGTCTCAACCTAACATCCAAGCTTTTGGGGGATCTGGGATGCTTAGTATTTCTAATTGGCCTTAACTCCATCCGCATGCATATTTATCACACATAATATGGAAATTTCAGCAGCTTGGATTATTTGAAATCAATTTTCCATCTTAACTAGCACAAAGCTACTAATTTTGATCTGCAATCTTACAGTAAGTTTCCTTTTCTGTATGCTGGTGTATATAATATTTTGCATCTGCTGTAAACATTAAATTATTCAACAATAGTTTTCTGCTTGGAATAATGTTTGAGATATCAACAATTGCTTCACTTTATTTTTTGTTGGCAGCTGTTGCTGATTGGAGGTCAAGTTGATGAGGCTCTAAATATCCTTGAGAAGCAATGCTGTAGTTCAGCCTCTGTACTCCCTATTAGGTACACATCCCTTATCTTATTATTGTTAACGCACAGAAATATGGTCATTAATCCAGCAATTTCTTTGATAAGCAAGTTGTGGTATTTTATTCAATGCTTTTTGTTATCTTTACAAAGTTAGCGGATGTTCACTCTTGCAGATTAAGGGCTGCCCTCTTGGAGCGATTTGATCGAAACAACTCTCTCTTTCTTCTGAGCTGTTATGAAGATATTTTAAAGAAGGATCCTACATGTTGTGGTTCCTTAACAAAACTTATCAGGATGCACGAAAACGGTACTTTCACTCTGACTCGGTCTTTTATATGATTTGAATATTTTTCATATCTCTTAGCTTGAAAGAGGGTGATGAAAAAAGGTGGAAAAGAAAAAGAAAAGAAGCAAAAAATAAGTGATCCTGAAAGAGTTGGAGACTGGAGTTCATTTGGAATTATTGAAGAACTCCCAGCTTCAATTTTTTTCTTCAGCTTTAATATTCTGTATTAGCCTCTTAAATTACAAAGAAGCTGTCCTTCAATTGGATGTTACGCCTTGGCTACATTGCATAATTTAGAAATATTTGCATGTAATAACTTTATGGGTTCGCTTTTTCTGCGGTCACTGCAGATAATTTATCTGCAGTAAGCCCAATACGACGTCGTTTTGGGGCGGAAATCATAGTGTTTTTGTAATTTTAATTTATTTTAGGGTTATTATAGTCTTTGAACTGGGTATTTGAACTGCAGATAACTTATCTGTATTAACCGTAGAAATATTTTCTTGTACCTTTATTTCTAGGTTACATACAGAGCAATACCTTTATATTCTCAATAATGCACTATGCCTTTGTCATTAATTGGTTTCTTGTGATATTTTGCAGGAGACTATAGTCTTGAATCTCTTCTGGAAATGATTGCTTCACATTTAGATGCTACAGATGCAGAGTACAATACATGGAGGGTGTTCTCTTCATGTTTCTTTAGACTATCTCACTATGAAGAGGACTGCATGTCTGCATGCCCCGGTAAACATGAAGATGGACATAGGCAACATTGTTCCTTCAGCAAAACCCCAACAATATTTACAGAAATATCAGGAAAGTCTTGGAGGCTTCGCTGTAGGTGGTGGTTAACAAGACATTTCAGCAATAGCAAGCTTGAATCAGAGATTGAAGCTGGTATATATTTTTAGAGTTTAATTTTGATTTACAATGTGTGAGAAATTATTTTATAATATCATCCAAATATATGAAGGGCTGGCTTGGCTCAGCGATAAGCATGCTTACCGTGATGTCCAAGGTCCCGGCTTCGACTCGGCCTCTCTGCAAAAGCGGGGGTAAGGCTTGACTCGTATGTTCTTCCCCAAACACTCACGAGTGGGTATTGAACTGGGTCGGTCATTTTTTATCATCCAAATATATGTTGTCATATTGTTTGAAGAGTTTGACTATGATATAACTAACTATGGGGATCAAACTCTTTCAATGATATTGCAAGACATGATTGGACGATAGCGTGAATTTTTTTTACAATTGAGTATGTGAATCAATTTCACTAGACATGTTGCAACACAATAACGTACTATTATTGTTTTATTTTAGCAATGTTAATTTGTTTTACCAAATTTTATATGGAGCAGGTGATTTGCAGCTACTCGCATACAAAGCAGCATGTGCATCCTATATGTATGGACAGGATTTCAGCTATGTTGCGAAGGCTTATTCTCATTTAGAAAAAGAAAATGATAAGGACTTGCTGTTGTTTTTGGATGAACACAAAAAAAATTCATTTGGATTTTATAAAAACTTTCAAAAGAAAGCTATATATATAACATAATAATATGATATATTTATTGCATAGAACTAATCATTATTTGCTCGCTTTATCTCTGTTTGGATGGCATTTATGGTTTCAACCTTATTTACTGTCTGCAATTTGTAAAATTCATATTCTCATTGTCTGGTGAAATATTAACTTGACTTGAAAAAAAAAGGGGGGCAGAATCTTACCTTAAAAACGAAAAATGGGAGTGTAACACCCCGTTCTAGAACCGGTTTGTTAACATTGACTTATGATATTAAGCGCAGTTACAATCACATTGGTGCAATTAAATCCGGTTAAATTTTTCTTTTAAAGCAAGCCGAATTAAAATTACCCAATTGCGTGACCATAACCATAATACATTGCGGAATAACATACTTAATGCTAAATATCATACTTTCATTTCATTTATTATGGTCTCCATTTGCCCATTATATTATAGGATTTTCCATTAGTTACGCGTGGGTTCAAACCGCGCTCAAATCGGAGCACCGTAGCCCAAGTTATGAGATTTCTAAGCGACAGGTGCTGAGTCGGCAGATCCCCCGCGCTGACAGCGCCACAGTGGCGCCCTCAGCGCCAGCGCCACTGCCATATTTTGGCCGTTGGCGCTCCTAGCGCCAGTCTGGCGCCCATAGCGCCAGACAACAGGGCTGTGTACCCAAAACAGGGCAATTTGACCTTCCTGTGGTATTTTAACCATAACTTTAGTTATACTTATCCAAATTACACAATCTTGGTCTCTATGGAAAGCTAAGAAACATATCTACAACTTCCATCAAGACACAAGGTCCAAATCTATCGTATAGGGTACGAAAATTGGACAACAAGGCAGGGTACCTTTGTTTTAAATTGGTTTTCCAACCTAAAGGTCTTCTTTCACCTAATTTACATCATATAATCCTTTCAATACATGAATTCTAGTCTCTCTAGATACTCATACACAAGAGAAGCATGCATATCATTTCATCATATATGCAAATACCCAATAATAACAACAATACATCATGTTTACAAGTTTCAATTACAAATCATGGGACTTAGCTACAAAACACTATGATCAACTCCTTGGCTCCCATCAACAAAAGAGATACCAAAGGGGATGAGCATAGGCTAAGTCCAACCAATTAAAACATAGCATGCATATGACAATTGTCTTTCATTTACAATCCTATACATAGGAACTACAAAATGGCATGCTTAATCAAATGACACAATATCTTCATATGCCCAATCACTTCAAATATGGCCACTTGCCATCAGAGGCTCCTGCAGCATCCTTTCCTGAAAGGGGGTCCCCAACAACACGGGGTGAGATATACGAATATATCCAGTAAACCAGGGGTCCTTGGAGCATCTCTCCACCCCATAGTTCAATAACAGTGTAATAGCAATGACAATAATAATGCAGCAAATACATATTCATGCAAGTGTACACAACATCTCCAGGAGAAATCCCTCGAGCTCTCGAGCTGTCCTAAGGATACTCAGATGCAAATAGTCCTACTGGCCAGCTAAACTACCAAGTATGATTTACGCATCGTCATGCAACATACCAACATAGGGAAACACCATCCTATGTCACACCAAAGCATGCAAATACGTATAACAAAGCATTACAATATTTCATTGCATTTATATACAACAACACACCATTACCCGTTCAGGGCTTGGTGGAACAATAAAGGGAATTACACCCAAGGTCCGAAGGCTTACCTCAATGCTTCCAACTTAACCTTTGTTCTTCACCAACCTTCACAACACATATCAATTTCAAGGAGCTAACCGAGCTCCATAGCTTGCTCCAATGGTTGGTTACTCACGGTTGGTCCAAATGCCTCAATCCTAAGCATCACATGGACAATATCAACAATCAACCAAACCAAACCATTGATTACCAAAACAAGCCAAACCATAGTCAAATGCATAATTTTGTAATTTTCCAAACAAAATCATATGACTATATAAACTTATTTTCACCGATTAAATGTCATTCCTAGCATTTTTCTCAACATACTCTAGGCCTCAATCTTCCTAGAACATAGCCCATTTACTCACATAACCATAAACCCCAAAACACTATTCATCCAAAACCTAAATCATGGATTCTTCATGAAAATAGAGTTCAAAGGATGAAATCTTACCACAAAGTGTTGCACAATCAAGGGGTGATGGTTCCTCAAGCTTCCATGGAGGTAGAAGCTCCCAAATCTCACAATTCCTCCAATGGGTCGAAACTTTGGAAGGAAATATCTCAAACACACAACTCCCCACCAAGACCCAAGCTAGGATTATGAAAGAGGGGAAGATTTGGAGTGGTTTAGGCTTTGGAATCACTCAAAACCATCAAGGTTTGATCACCTAGGGTTTTTCCCCCTTTCCTTTCTTCTTCCCTTCTTCTTTCTTCTTCTTCTTCTCTTCTTTTTCTCTTCTTTTTCTTCTTCTGCTGCGCACGCGGGAATGGGGAGGGTTTGGGTTTTTTTAAGTGGCTTCCCACTTAACACAGGTTAAGTGGGTATTAGTTCATCTATCTATTCAATTCCATTAATTACCAAACTTTACCCAACAGTCTGGAATATTTTTCTGGGGATATTCCTACTTTCATTTTTATATTTTGGGTACTTTTGTCTACACCCATTTATACCCCTTAATTTTCACTGAGTACACTTTTTACCTCAAAAGTGACCCCAATTAATTTTATAAGGGAATTTACTTATTTTTACTCACTAATACATGCTTAATTATCTAATCACATGTATTTTGCTAATTAATTATTTTGGGCTATTATAGTCACCCCACCTTTTAGCGATTTTGTCCGCAAAATCAAGAACATACCTGTCCTTAAACTCAGGATACTGACGGAGAAGCTCATCTTCCCGCTCCCAAGTGGACTCTTCAGGTGTCCTTCCTTCCCATTGGACTTTCACCATAGGAATAGATTTGTTCCTCAGCCTCTTCTCATCCCGCTCGAGTATTTTCAGTGGTCCAACTGGAGTTTTCAAATTTTCCCGAATCTCAACATCATCAGGTTGAACCACATGAGAAGGATCAGCTACATACTTTCTTAGCTGAGAAACATGGAATACATCATGTATATTGGATAGTTGAGGAGGTAAGGCAAGCTGGTAGGCAACCGGTCCTACCCTACGTAGAATCTGATAGGGTCCAATAAATCTAGGACTCAGCTTCCTCACTCCCAGGGCTCGTCCCACACCTGTAACTGGTGATAATTTTAGAAACACATGATCTCCCTCCTCAAACTCTAGAGGCCGATGCTTGAGATCATAATAACTCTTTTGGCGATCTTGAGCCTTTTTCAGACGATCCCTAATCATTTTAATCTGTTCAGTGGTCTCCTGAACAAAATCCAATCCAAACCGCTCTGAGTCTCCAACCTCTGCCCAGCAAGTAGGTGTCCTACACCTGCGACCATACAAGGCCTCGTAGGGAGCCATACCCAGACTAGCATGAAAACTATTATTATATGAAAACTCAACCAGTGGAAGGTATCGATCCCATGCCGTACCCTGCTCCAGAGTGCAAGCCCTCAACATATCCTCCAACGTCTGAATGGTCCTCTCAGTCTGACCATCCGTCTGTGGATGATAGGCAGTACTCAGTCTCAACTGAGTGCCAAGAGCCTCCTGCAATGCTCCCCAGAAGCGAGAAGTGAACTTCGGGTCCCGATCACTAACAATGTTCTCAGGCACCCCATGAAGCCTCACAATCTCCTTCACATAGAGCCTGGCCAATTTCTCAGCAGAGAAATCTACCCGAACTGGTAAAAAGTGTGCGGATTTTGTCAATCTATCCACAATTACCCAAATAGAATCATAACTAGCCTGTGTCCGCGGCAACCCCACTACGAAATCCATGGAGATACTCTCCCATTTCCATTCAGGAACATCCAGTGGTTGCAACATACCAGAAGGTTTTTGGTGCTCAATCTTGACCTTCTGACATACCAGACACTTGGAGACAAATTCAGCAATATCTTTCTTCATACCAGGCCACCAGAAATTAATCTTTAGGTCCTGATACATCTTTGTAGCTCCCGGATGGACAGTGAATTGACCCCTATGGGCCTCTGTCATCACTTCCTCTGTCAACTGTCTAGGTACAACAATACGACCCTGATATAATAGTATACCCTCATCATTGCAGGATACACCACTCTGACCTTTCAGTCGTTTAGCACTTTCATTTTGCAGCTGAGCATCTTTAATTTTTGTCATCATTTCGTTCTCAATTCTTGTAATTTCGATGTCACAAATTCTGCCTGGAAAGACTTCAGACAATTTCATATCTCTGAACCTCTCAATTACATCAAAATCTCTCATCATCATGTTTGCCATGCTCACTGACTTTCGGCTCAATGCATCCGCTACAACATTAGCCTTGCCGGGATGATATTTCAATTCAAAATCGTAATCCTTTAAGAATTCAGTCCACCGTCGTTGCCTCATATTCAACTCTTTTTGATCGAATAAGTACTTAAGGCTCTTGTGGTCACTAAATATGACAAACTTCATTCCATACAAGAAGTGCCTCCACTGTTTCAATCCAAAAACGATTGCGGCAAGCTCTAAGTCATGGGTCGGATAGTTTTCTTCATGAGGTTTCAGTTGCCTCGAAGCATACGCTACCACTCTCCTATCTTGCATCAGCACACAACCCAATCCCTTTTTAGAAGCATCACTGTACAACTCAAATTCACCTTCCGGATCAGGAAGTACTAACACTGGAGCAGTCGTCAACTTTTCCTTTATCTTCTGAAAACATTCTTCGCATTCATGCGTCCAAATAAATGGAGTATCCTTCCGGGTCAAACGGGTCAATGGCAAAACCATTTCCGAAAATCCTTTAATAAATCTCCGGTAATAACCAGCCAAACCCAGAAAACTCCTTACTTCAGTCACAGTCTTGGGCCTCTCCCAATCAATAACTGCCTCTATTTTATTAGGATCAACCGCCACCCCATCAGCAGAAATGACGTGACCCAGAAATTGCACTTGAGAAAGCCAAAATTCACATTTAGAAGGCTTTGCATACAACTGTTTATCTCTGAGGATTTGCAACACAGTTCTCAAGTGATCCTCATGCTCTTCCTTACTCTTGGAATATATCAGGATATCATCAATAAACACAATCACGAATTGATCCAGAAACGGCTTGAAAATGCGATTCATATAATCCATAAACACCGCCGGAGCATTAGTGAGTCCAAATGGAATTACCTGATACTCATAATGTCCATATCTAGATCGGAAAGCAGTCTTCGGAATATCTTCCTGCTTAATTCGGATCTGATGATAACCTGACCTCAAGTCAATCTTTGAAAAGACACAAGCACCCCTCAACTGATCAAGCAAATCATCTATGCGAGGGAGAGGATACTTGTTCTTAATAGTAACCTTATTCAACTGACGGTAATCAGTGCACAATCTCATGCTACCGTCCTTCTTCTTAACAAATATCACTGGTGCTCCCCACGGGGACACACTAGGCCTAATAAACTGCTTAGCCGAAAGCTCCTCAATATGCTTCTTTAACTCGGCTAATTCCGGTGGTGACATCCGATATGGAGCCAGAGAAATGGGTCCCACACCAGGCAACAAATCTATGGTGAACTCAATCTCTCTGTGAGGTGGAAGCTGCGGAATCTCATCCGGAAACACATCCACAAACTCCTTCACCACTGGAATATTGTCAATCTCCTCATGACTTCCACCCACTAAACCCCCCACAAAGACATATCCCAATGCCCCGGCCCTCAAAGCCTTTCTAACCTGCAGCACAGATAGATATGGGGAAGAACTAGTAGCAGAATCATCAGCAGAGAGCACAATTCTTTTTCCACAGCAGTCTATCATAGCACAGTTCTTTGATAACCAATCCATTCCCAAGATAACTTGAAGACTGATCATCGGCAAACAAATAAAATCCAGCACATAATCTCGGCCTTCATATTTAAATTCCACATCCTTGCATAATACTGATGTGTAACACTTCTCTCCAGTAGCAGTCACCACTTTCATTGGAGGAGAAATGTCGTACATTTGCAAGTTTAGCCCAAAGGCCATAAAATCAGACATACAGGAGTGTGTAGCTCCTGAGTCAAACAAAACTTCAATATCCATATTATCAATATAAATTATACCTTTCACAAGATTTGGAGCCTTTTCTGATTGCTGACGGTCCATGGTGTATACTCTACCAACCGTCTGTGCCTCTATCATAGGTGGAACAACAGAAACAGGAACAGCCGCAGCTTGAACTGCCATAGTCCTCACTTCATTCTGAGGACACTGTCTTGAGTAATGGCCGGGCCTTCCACATTTATAACAGATAATTTCACCGGTAGCACACTGGCCTCTATGCTCCCTCCCACATCCTTTACACTTAGGAGGAGGTCCTCTATCAACAAAATTTTTTTGAGTTCCCGGCTTCTTGAATATATCTGCTGGGTTGTTCACACTCAGCTTTTTATCTTTCATCTTTTTATTCTTCCAATAACCCGAGCCCGTTGCTTTATTGGCAGTAGGTGCTTGGGCCTCAGAAGGCTTCTTGGTACTGGACACACCATATACCTCTTCTACCTTCCGGCACTGATTCACAAACCGGCTAAACTCTCGGATGTCACAGTTTGACATCTTCCGAGACATCTTCTCATTCAGACCCCACTGAAACTTGGAGGTCATCTCAGCTGAAGTGGGCAAAGCTCGCCCATAATTAGCATATTTCACCAATTCATTGAACTTGGCAAAATATTGATCAATAGACATTGACCCTTGCTTCAAATCGTTGTATTCATTCTGCTTCCTTTCCCTAGCCTCCCTAGGAAAATAGTTGTCTAAGAACAGCGTCTCAAACAATCGCCAGGTAATTTCCCGGCCTTCAGCTTCAAGAGGTTGCACAGTATTAGTCCACCAATCCTCCGCTTCCTCTTCCAACATATAAACGGAGTAGACCAATTTCAATGCATCAGGGCATCTCATAACCCTGAAAATCTTCTCCATAGCTTGGAGCCATTTTGCTGCCACCATAGGGTCATATTCTCCTTTAAAAGAAGGAGGTTTGTGTTTTCTGAAAGCCATTAATCTTCTTTCTTCGGCTTCGTGCTCATCAACCTGTTCTGCATGTAGTTGACGCACCTCAGTGTGATGGCTATGACTACCTGAGTGGTGACTCGCTTCACCCTCATTATTACCCGCTCCGTCTTCTTCATTGTGAGCAGGTGGAGTAGGCGTGGCAGTGTGAGGAGGAGGAGAGGGTTGCCGGTTCTCGGGTCTAGCACCCCTCATCGCCCTCAGCTCATTCATCATTGCGGTCATACCATTCTGCGTGTCCTCATTTGTCTTCAGCAAATTTTCGTTAGCTCGACGACTAACCTCCAACTCCCTATGCACAGCTGCCAGGGTTTCAACCATAGGATCCGGCTGCCCAACCGTTGCCCCACGACCACCTCGTGGCCTAACCAAAGCAGCCAAAACAGGATCTGGCTGAGCGTTTGCATTCGATGCTTCGGCGTTATTCCGGTTCCTCGTCATGACACTACACAAGTTACACCCAGAAATGAGTTGATCAGGCTCACACTAAGTGATCACAAATGCAATAATCATCAAGAGTACCAAAACAACTACAAAGCATTAAACAGCAAACACATATAACAATAGTCCACAAGTTTCCCTACAAAACTGCTCTGATACCATAAAATGTAACACCCCGTTCTAGAACCGGTTTGTTAACATTGACTTATGATATTAAGCGCAGTTACAATCACATTGGTGCAATTAAAATCC
This sequence comes from Gastrolobium villosum, assembly GCA_032173675.1. Lineage (NCBI taxonomy): Eukaryota > Viridiplantae > Streptophyta > Magnoliopsida > Fabales > Fabaceae > Gastrolobium > Gastrolobium villosum. The sequence goes on from JAVKPL010015995.1 coordinate 131,601, forward strand.
GGTTAAATTTTTCTTTTAAAACAAGCCGAATTAAAATTACCCAATTGCGTGACCATAACCATAATACATTGCGGAATAAAATACTTAAAGCTTAATACCATACTTTCATTTCATTTATTATGGTCTCCATTTGCCCATTATATTATAGGATTTTTCATTAGTTACGCGTGGGTTCAAACCGCGCTCAAATCGGAGCACCGTAGCCCAAGTTATGAGATTTCTAAGCGACAGGTGCTGAGACCCTCGGCAGATCCCCCACGCTGACAGCGCCACCACAGTGGCGCCCTCAGCGCCCAGCGCCAGTGCCACTGCCTCATTTTGGCCGTTGGCGCTCCTAGCGCCAGTCTGGCGCCCATAGCGCCAGACAACAGGGCTGTGTACCCAAAACAGGGCAATTTGACCTACCTGTGGTATTTTAACCATAACTTTAGTTATACTTATCCAAATTACACAATCTTGGTCTCTATGGAAAGCTAAGAAACATATCTACAACTCCAAAAGCCTCAATTAAAACATAGCATGCATATGACAATTGTCTTTCATTTACAATCCTATACATAGGAACTACAAAATGGCATGCTTAATCAAATCACAATATCTTGATATGCCCAATCACTTCAAATATGGCCA